>NDXB01007179.1:0-64837 GCA_002631895.1 Agapornis roseicollis | reverse complement strand
TTTTTTTTTTTTTTTTTTTTTTTTTTTTTTTTTGAGTTACAAAACACTGCAGTGGAAAGACTCAAGTGCATGTATCGGCATCAGGACATTCTGGAATTGCCTGCCTTCCGCTGAAGTTATTAGGGCACTTGCTGCACTCACCTTACCTTTCTCCAGTGCGCTTTTCTGTTCTTAGTTTTCCCTGTGGCATATTAACATTCCAGCTTTTGAGCCCCCTGAAGGGCCCTACACCAATAATGGCAACACAAGTCACAGTAGGGCACTCAAGGATATTGATGAGAAAGGCTGTAGGGTGTGTTTTATGGCTGTGTGGGTACCATAAAGGCCAATACTCCTCATACTTCAGTAACACCTTTTCTAATTGTAAAGCATAACAGAACCTGTCTTGGTAAGCTGTACATGGGACCCCAGCCAGCGTTTGGTATTGGAGTGGGAATAGTATGGGGGAGGATATTTAATATGGGAACATTGTAAGAACTGTGAGCTCCTGTTTGGATATTTGCAATATATGATCCTTTCCCTTAATCCTGATGAAATACAGGCAGAGATGTTTATCCAGGGTTATAAAAAATTATTAGCCTTTTACCATGATTGCTTTGCAGTGGCTTTTATAGCCACACAGCAGTGTCTTGCCTTGTTGACAGAAACTAAACCATCCACTAAACCCTATGGAAGAGGCAAATATTTGTATAGTATAAAGTTCTTCAGCAGTACAGTTTCACACTGTAATTTGTGCATTTCTCGCATGAGCAGTATTCAAAACTCTTCCCATTTTCCTGCCAGTTTTTTCCTGCAAGGTCTGTGTCTCCAGGTAGTGTGTGGCTGGGGAACTGGAGATGAGGGGACTTAAGAATTCGTTGGTTGGTGCAGGGGTTATAGAACAGAGAGTGCTTTATTCTAGATGGAGAACTCTGGACAAGGAATGCCAGATGATTGCTCCATGGTAAGTACTGAAATATTGGCACTTTGATGGGGGGGTGTGGGGTGTAATCACAAGTAAATAGTGAAGAAGCAGAAGCCTTCTGTGTTGTTCTTTGTTATCAACTAACATGCATTGTAATTCTCTTTAACCATCATTCTCTTAATATTCACCTTGAACAGGGTATCCTTTGAGACAGAAACCCAGCACCTCTTCAGTTCAGACCTTTGAAATATGATATTAAAAGGCATATGGTCCATTTGTTCATTAGCTGTCTTGAATATGCAAAACTGCTGAGGCTTTTTGAGTTGAGGACTTGCAATGTAGTGTGAGTGTCAGTGAGAATAATATGCCTGAATCTTCTAGAATATGAATTATTTTTATTAGCATCCTAAAGAATCCGTTTCCAATTCCTGTTTGACTTCTTTCAGGTGTTTCTTCCTATTTTATTTCACTCTCATTTTGTTAGGTGATGAATGGCACAGTTTTAATCACTCAAATTGTACACTTTCTGCTGTTGATTATTGTTGCTTTTCAAACATTCTGTCAGCTCTTTCATAATTACGGTGTTCACCTTTTGTTGAGCCTTAATGATTAGGTGAGGATGAAATATAGACAAGCTCTGTAGCCAACTGTGCACATATAAGATAATTCCTATTGAGAAAAGCAGAGGGCAGATATGACATGCTGGTAAATGGATAAGTTGAAATCTCTTCTGTAAATAATAATAGTAAAACTGGTGAATAATAATAAAATACATGGCTGGTTCTTAACTGAACCAGCTCTGAATCTGGAAATTACCTGTCTTGCTGTGTATATACCCGAAACCTATTCTATCTGTGCCCTCCATTTATTTAATAATTTGATATGGAATCGGGGCAAAACACCTGTTTTGCAGATCTCATGGGGGAGATGTTGGTCCCAGTGTTGATAAATCCATTATTAGAGTAGTCCTTTGACTAGAAAATACACTGCATTAACTTCACTTTCTCCTAGAATACAGAAAAAAGAATCTGCAGGATGCTCAATGTCCCTTCAGAAATCTTTGAAAAGGTTGCAGGTTTAAAATTAAAATTAAAGGTTGTGTTTTAAATTTGTGAATCAACAGGTTAATATTAGAGTCAGCCTGGCTCACACAAATGTAGTTGCCCTGATATTCAAGGCATTATTAGGTTTAAAGATACCAACATGGACCAGATGTTTCAGGTAGTGGTAGGACATATGAAGATGATGCAGAAGCCCTGCAACTGGACAGTGAACACCCTTGTGTATAAAAACCTTGTGAATCTGGATTACTTTCTCAAGAGAGTCCCAATCCTTTCAGATTAATTGATCTTAATGTAATAGACTGCCTTGTATGATCTGTGCAACTAGGAAACAGCAGAAAAGTTTTGCCTTCCAGAGCAGGAATCCTTGAATACAGCAGAGTCATGGTAGCAGTGGCTGAGTAGCCCAGGATTTCCTCATACCAATCATGGTATTTATATTTTGAGGTTGGTAGCTGAGCTGTCTTGCTGCCCAGAGAATCTCAGACATGCTGGCAGGCAGGACTAGGGCTGAATTAGCAGGTCTCACCTTGCCAGGGCCAAGCAGGACAGAGTCCCTAGAGTATTTATCAAACACAGCTCCAGTTTGGGCCTTGGTGAGTTTTATGCCCATATGCCCGTGGAGAGCCTGTTGTTCCATCTTACTAAATACAATGGAACGGCCCTTGGATATGTTTATAATCTAGTCAGCATCAACCTAAAAAATAACCTCATCATTAGAGAACTGAAAAGGGCAGGAAGAAAAGATGAGATTTGAAACTTGATTAATGGTACAGTGAATGAGGTTACAGTCTGCTTGACAGGGGAAACATCTCCAAAGACAACTTTCTATTGTTCCCAGCCATGTTTTAGTAGGCAAAGGTGGGTGGTGAACATGTGAATTGCAGTGAATTGCAGACTTGTATCAGCAACTGAGCTGCCATTATCTCTCTGGTTTTGTTCCATTATTTATTATCCTCAAGCAGTGCAACATCGGCCTCCAAGACAGTCAAACGGGGTGTGAGGCAGATTTAAATCACATGTAGGAGAAAACTCTTGAGAAGAGACTCTTGATTTATGGCAGGCTTAAACGGAGTCAGTGACCAAAGTCCAACTCATTGCTTTGCAACAAACATGTTGTAGTGAAGGCAAGGAATTATTCCTACTCATTTGACCCTACTAGTGAGTCCCAGATTGTTGAGCTGTCCCTGCTCTCAGAAGCACTCAGGAGGGTTCTTGCAGAGGAAAGCTGCTTTGGTGAAGAGCAAATTGACCTTTTTTCAAGCTGCAAGTGAAGGTCATTTAAACAAACTCAGGTGAGCTGTTAGAAAGAAAGACCATGTTATCCTTCATCTCAGGTGACTTACAAGGTTAGTACCCCCCAGGAAAGGGTCACTGGTAGCAGTGGAGCTAAAAAACCTTCTAAACCAGCATGATCATTTTTGCAGTGTTTGTGTCTCCACAGCTGCTATTGCACAACACATGTGGAGTGTTTATTTTACAAGGTCAGGTTAATAAACTAGCTGTAAAAAGGAAATGTCTTTATTTGTTGAAGAGAAGTATTTCATATTGCAGAGCATATAGGAAACTTCATATTTAAGATGATATTTTGTTAAAAGCTCTGTTTTGGTACATCCTAGCAAAGTTACCAAAGTGACATGGACTGTAAAGCAGTTCTCCCATTGCAGATGGGGGATGATCTTGTCCTCAGAGCCATTAGAGCCATTTTGGTTGGTGAGAAGTTGTATTTATGGCAGTCATATTAAATAAATTGTATCCCAAACCTGAGCACCAGTTTAATATTACACCTTTTAGATAATTTATTGTTTCAACTTGCTCCTGATGTTCTTCATAAAAGTGTAATGAAAATGTTGACAGAAAGTAAACTGTTCTACATACCATCAATGTAAGAAGCTGGATAAATAGATCAGATAAATAAATGAAAGCAATTCCTGCAGCAAAGAGTCTATTATATAGGAAGCTTTTCCATATCAAAATTATTTCTAATAATTACAGGAATCAGGTGTCATGGCAGTGCTATTCATTGCTGGATTTTAAAAAGGCTGTTGGTATTAATGTCTTTAAAAATACATGTATCTGAAGCATTAATTGTTTAGCTAGTGCTATTTATATTCTATTGGAGACTGGATAGGTAGCTCAGAATTAGCAACCAGAGTGCTCAGTGCTGCATTTAATTATAGTCTGACCCTGAAAAACTTAGAAGCCAGAAAGAAAATACTGGTCCCTTCCTACAGAAGAAGAGATGGGGATGGGCAGTGCACTCAAGTTCCTCCTGAAGTCCACAGACTGCCTTCTCCTAGACCAAGGTTTCAGTTTGGCTCGTTTTCCCATTACAGTGGATGTAATGGGTGGATCATGGTCTGGGAACGCAGACCTAGCTGTGCAAGTGCTGTCACTGTTGAAGCTTACAGCCCACACATAGCTCTAAAGACAACATGGCTTTCCCTGCCTTTTCCTTAAGCCCCTTCTTCTGCTCCGGTGCTTTGCTACTCCTCAGAGTGCTGCTATTTTCTATAGGGATCCATGCTGGGGTAGTGGAATGGAGTACTGGAGGCTGTTGCAGCCTTCTCTCTGCTATTTAACATCTAAGCTGATGATTAGGATGCTTTTGGATTAAACTAATGCTTTTCTGAGGGAGAGCTGAAATGTGAATCTCCATCCGTGTGTATGATATAGATGAACAAATTGATTACAGGGAGGATCTGCTTTTGGCTGTCACTAGCCTGTGTTCTGCCTGGCAGCTGAGACGTGCTGGATCACATCAGCCAGAATCAGCTGCACTACTCAGCTTTAACGATGGAATATTGCTAAACACTTCACTGACAGTCAGCTTTATGAAAAAGGAAAAGATGTCTAGAGAGTATTTAAAAGCTTTTACCTTCTTAATTCATGGCTTTTACATTGCAATTACAATAATCCGACAAGTTTTCAAATATTTAATTAAAATGTTACCCATTTCTGAAGAGAGACCTTTTAAATCAAAATGATTAGTGAATCACAGATGAAATCTGCTCCTGGGAAAGAGAGAAACCTTTGGATTTCTGTGGTATTGCAAGGAACTGTTTTCTTTTCACAAGTATGACCTATTGCTTCCTAAAATCAGGCAGATCAGGGTCTTAAAATTTCTTGTCATACAATTTATCATAGAAGGCCTTACATTTTCTTGAACATTTCTTGTCGTGCTGGGCCATCTTGTCTGGACTGTGCTTCTGCTAAAAAAGGTTGGACTGGATGATCCTTGAGGTCCCATCCAGCCTGGTATTGATCTCCTGGCACTACCAGATCTGATTTTAATTCAACTTTCTTGAAAATAGCCAATATGACTACAGGATACCAAATAATGTCCCTTACCATTGCTGTCTGGACATACATTGTTTTTTCCCATATGAAATGATATTATGCATGGTTTTGGCTCTGGTTGTTGGGGTTTTTGGTTGGTTGGTCGGGGTTTGTTTTAACAATGGCATACATTCATCCAGTGACTGAATATTATATCCAGATCTTTCTTTTGCTCTGTTGTTTCAGGTTGAATATGTCTTACCTGTTGTCTGAAATTCTTGCTGTTGGTCCCCATGATTAAGCTTTGCACCGCATGAGACTGCATTTCATTCCTCTTTTTTTTTTTCTCTTCCTGAATCCTTGGGTTTATCTGGTGCTTCTTATTTAATAGTTCAAACTTTGGTGTTGACCATGCCACCCAAACTGAAACTGTTGGCAAAGTTTAATAGTACTCTGTTTCATCTTGTTCCAGGGTCATTATTGACCTTACACTAATTCTGAACTGTTGCTGTACCAGTCTTACTGATGGCTGATCTCACAGCTTTGCCTGGACCCAAACCATTGGATTGGTTCTGTGTGGTTCAGGTAACTTTAGCAGGATGGATTTTTTATTCAGAAGCTCATTAATCAGCCTTTATGCAGTGCATGAGTCAGATTCTGTTTCACATTCTAGTAACTGTGATGAGCCTGTGCAGCTAATAGAAGAAAATGTTTCATGCAGTAAACACATAATAATCAGTTATGGTTCAGAAACTAATTGAATCACAGGTATCTGAAACTACCTTTCCATGTGTAGATGTCAAATATTTATGCTTTTTCAGAGCATGAGCCATTGGCATCTGTCTGTACCCAAATGATGGACCAGGCAGCTGAGTAGTCCCATCAGGTGTGACTGTTCTGATATTCCTACATGACTGGGTTCCACAAGTGAATATACTCAACTGTACAGGGCTAATGCGTAGGGTTCATTTATTTTCCAATTAGAATTGACTGTTAAAAGAGGCTTGGTTTGGTTTTTGGCTATTATTATCACTGT
Organism: Agapornis roseicollis; assembly: GCA_002631895.1. Lineage (NCBI taxonomy): Eukaryota > Metazoa > Chordata > Aves > Psittaciformes > Psittacidae > Agapornis > Agapornis roseicollis. Next base: position 58,557 of record NDXB01007179.1, on the reverse strand, counting down.
TATGCTAAATATTGGCCTTACTCTGGCAGGCTTTATTGTCTAACTACCACCAAACTGACAGATTCGTGAGTCATTAGCACATAGCATTTTGGTTTGCATACAGGGAATGAAATGAGAAAATAATACAAGCACTTGGCAGTCTCCAGAATCCAGAAAATGCCATATTCTTTGGATTTTTCCTTCTAGAATTAATGACAACCCTGGGGTTCTTAACATTTGAAATAAAAAGTAATAGCTCTTTTCCTTTGCAATTAGATGTTTTGTTGACCTGTGAAGCATGGAGTGAAACAGTAACTGTGTTCATTGCAACATCAATGCAGACGTTTTGCTACTTAAATTCCCAAGCTGTAAAAATCATCAGGCAGATCTTCCCGTTTAATCCAATTCTTGTTCTGCCATAGGTTACTAGAGGCTTATGGGAAAAGATCTTGATGATGTTGTTGAAGACAAAAGGATAGAAATGTTGTTTTTGTATCTGGAGCTGCAGTTGCTGACTGACTCATGCCATGATCACCTGTAAGAACAGAAAGCAACAGTTACCCAGTTTCTGTCTGAGTGGGGCAATGAGTAATGAGGGTTTGGACTGGCTGCTGGCAAAGCTACTACAGCCACACAATTTGCTGTGGAGCATTGAAAATTGGGTTCCCTAGGGAGGCAGGAACAAACACAAGGATATTTTTCTTATGCACTAAAGCCTAAGAAAAATGGCTTTGCATAACAGCTGCTGTTCTTCCTTAAGTGCGTGTTACATACATTTTTCCTGATTAGGCACATGCAGTTGAACTGTGTTGAAACAAGCCCAATCCTTCAGCCCTGACACTCTTTCTGTGTTGCTCTGAAGCTACATGATGATATGAGATGTAGAAGAGCCAGAGAAGCATGGCAGATCTGAACTTGGGAGCAAGCTTTCACTTAGAACTTGTACCTGCCTCAGTGGACACAAGATTTAGAAACACTGGCCTGTTTTCACACTGCTGTAAAGCCACAGGTATTAAAAATGTTATGGGTTTAAAACAGAAAAAAATTGCTGGTGAATTGAGTTTTCAGACTAAAGATCCCATAAATAATTGATAATTTGATGATTTTTGTGCAACCAGTTTCAGCCAGCTCAAAGGGACCTTGTTTTCAGTAGGCAAGTGTTTTGAATGACTTTAAAGTCACAATGTCTTGGTGCCCAGAAGCACCAGTAATAACTACAGTTATTGCACCATCTAATTTGGATTATTTTTCCAATACCTTTATCTCTTCCAGTTAATCAGGCTCAATAAATATTAAACACATTGCAAAAGTTTTTTTTTCTGAAATATAAAAATCAGGGATGGTGTTTGCTTACTTGTATTGAAATCCAGTGAGACTGGGTTTATAGAAAACAGGTTACTGCCTTTTGTTCTTCTTTTGTTTCATGTCAAGTTTCACTCACAGGATTTTGTAACACAATGCTGCTGTACAGCACAGAAGTAAGTATTGCAAAACAATCTTTAATTCTGACTGCTAAATTGTTTTCACTGGAATACAAAAGACCACAGAAAGTCTTTCTTTGTGCTCTGATTTGGCAAATCTGGTCACATCAGCATCCAGAGTTTACACTGTTTTAAGAATATTCCTTCAAACATATACTGATGGAAGTGTTGTGTGTCCCTCCCTCTTCAATCAGGGAATCTCTCTGTAAGAGTTGTTAAGTCACAGAGCAGCCAAGACTGAAGAGAGCTCTGGCTAGTCCCGTGCTGTTCTCAAAGAGCCTGTTATTCTGGGCTGTGTCTGCATCAGTCTTGAATGCTTCCAGAGTTGGAGACCCCACAGTCTCTCTGCGAAAACTGTTGCAGTGTTGGATTCAGCCTCATGGTTATTTGTTTTTCTATGCATCTAAATGGAATTTGCCATGTCCTAACTTGTGTCTTGTGCCTCCCATCCTGTTGCCATATAGGCCTGAGGACAGTTTGGCTTCCTCTTCTGTGTATCCTCTGATGGGGTAGCTGTAGAAAGCAGTAAGACCTCCCATTTGCCTTCTCTTCCTAAGGCCCAGCTCTCTCCATCTCGCTGTTTGTGAACATTCTGTGATCCAGCCCCCAGCCAGGTTGGTGGCTCCATGCTGGCCTTGCTTCAATTGCGTCAATACCCTTGGCTTGAGCTACTGCCTCCCTTGGCTTCCCACCTCTTAATTGATGTGGTTATGAAAAGATTTTTCCCTTTTGGCACAATGAAAGGGATGCTGCCTTAATTGGTTCCCTTCAGATTAGTTATTTGAATAAAGCATAGCTGGAAAAGAAGCAGCAAATTTCTTCCTACTGAAATAGATCATCACCACTGCGGTGCTGCAAACCAGGTGCGGATCATTCTTCTCAGCTTCTTGCCATTATTTTTAGATGAGTTTTTTGAATTCTGAGGTACCGTTTGGGGGTCAGGAGCTTCCCTTTATTCTTTCTTTTTTTTCTTTTAAAGATTAAAGCTTTTGAAATTATTTATTTATAAGCCATGAGAATCTCCCCAAAATGGATTTTAACAAGTGTGTAATTGGATAATTTGACAACTGGTAAGCTGAAGCCCCAGAGATCAGGAATTACACTTCACTGCAGAATAGTCATTCCTCATGTAGAATTAATTAGATTTCCTCTAGATTACAAGTAGTAAGAAAAATAGTCAATTAAGAGAATTATTCTCTGACTTTTCCATCCTTCCTTTCATTGCCAGCCAGTGGTAGTAACAATTCTTTTTTATGCAAGATGAACTCAAGAGGCAGGATGCCAGAAAGAGGATAAGGGACAGTGGATTAAACACTGGGCCAGGACTCAGAAGAAATGACCACCAGTTCTGGGTGTGACTTTGACTCACTTTATGAGGGATTTGTTACCCATTTGACCTGAAAGCTGCTGGTTCATTGGAGGCAGACAGCAAAGGAGGACAGGTTCCTGGTCAGATGAGGATGGCGCTTCTCTGCAGCATTGCTAAGTCAAGCAACACTTACTCCTCCCCACCAACACTCCCTGCTGGGTTGTTACAAGTGCCTGTGCAGCTGCTGCAGAGCTGGGCTGAGGACCTGAGCTTGGCTAAAAATAACCATTCTAGGTTTTTTGGGTCATTTTGAACCCAGCTCAGTTCTGCAGTTTGCTTTCGTCACCTGCCCATACAAAAGGAACAGTGGCACAATCAAAAGAGCAGCTTAAAGAACAGGCAGAAGCCACTTCAGGCAGCATGGCTGCTGAACTGACAGCTTCAGGAGCAAATGCTCACAAATAGCCTAGAAGGTCTGAAGGGAAACTTGATCCTTTGTCATGCATGAATAGGGCGCGGACAGCTGAACAGGGTTGAAGAGCACTTGGTTCTGGCCAGTCCTCTCCACGAGCAGGGAATGGAGCTGTTGCCTTGGTGGATGTTTTGGGACAGTGAAACCAAATTTGACACTCTGGATTTATGTGCAGGTTGTTTCTGAACCTGAACGTATTTGTATAAGCTTCAGTCTTATACTTCCTTTTCCTCCTTTCTTTCACATTGGCTGCTGGAATGGCTTTCTGTGTGGGACAGCAAACAGCAAAGGAAGGGCTCTGAGGGGGAAATAATTTTGTTTAGACAGGAAAGAATAAAGCAGAGCAGACAGCTGTGATTCAGATGGATGTCTGAGTCATTCATTGTACCTCCCAAGGCTCTTCCTGATATAAGACACCTTATACTGTGCCTAGAGAGAAATTTAAACTGTGGGCTGTGCAGAGGTGTATTTTTACGTGTTCCTGAGTGTTGTCGAGAGGAGCAATATGAACACGTGGCCTCCACAAGAGTGATCCTATTCATTTTGGAAAAACAGTAGAGACTTGCCTAAAGGTAGATGACATGGACCCAATCACCCAGAATTAAGATCTCAGAATTTAATGTTTACTGAATGTAGAGAAATAAATCTGTAAGAGGACGTTTGTTTCATTTTCATTGTGACCTTCAGAGAGAGGATGAGGGGAAAAAGTAAAATAGGAAATCTGCATAGCTGAGAATTCAGAGTACCTGATGATTTGTAATCACTGATGTCATTCCTAATTGTGGGAAAAATACAAAAAACCCAACAACATCAAAATGTGAAAAACATTCATTTAAAAAAGCTTGACATTTAAAGAGACTAAACTGTAGGCATATAAGAAATGTAAATGTGAATATAAAAAAAAAATCTGGTTCTTTTTTTCATACCACTTACTAGTAGCTCTATCATAAAATAGCAGAATTGCTACCCTGGAGTGGGATTCAGCAAAATTACTACCCTGGAGATACAGTAGTTACAGTTCAAAGTGACTTCTTTTCTGCAGTGCTAAACTTCTATTTCCTAAACCCCTCAGCTCCAAACAGAGAGAAAGCAAGTATTTAAACCACTCCATACCTTGCATGAGAATCAGTCCTGACAATTTGAAAATAGATTGCAGGACTTTCAAATGTTCAACCCAAGAGTAAAAAACAGTAAGTGTTAAAATATCCAGAAAAGCAGTGCAGCATCACAAAGAACAGCAACACACTACAGTGGTAAGTCTTTTCATTGTAATTCATACAAAAATATCCCCAATTCTTCTTGTAATATTTGTGAGGCAAATTACCCTTGAATTTAAAAATAATTCTGCCTGTTTCAGTGAAATAAAGGTGTGTTGTTTTCACATATGTATTTTCTCTTTGATCTTAAAAAGATGTCAGAAAATAGAGTTAAGTTTCCTTGTCATAACTGGGTACAAGCTAATATATGTATATAGCTCTTTGCTGATGTGGTGATAACAAGAACCACTATAAAAAGTAAAGAGCATAAATATGAGGGGAAAAACAAAGCATTTCAACATTTAAAACAGAGAGTAAAAAACTGAACATATGTAAAAATATGTAAAATTATATATCTAATTTTGTCGTAAAACCAGAAAAGAATAGATCTGTATTGCAGCTGGCATCCAAGAAAGCCAATGCTCTCTTACTCTGGGGACTTGGTTGAGCAGATGCAGTAAGAGCTAGTGTCAAATGTTGTAGTTTAGGGGCATGTTTTGTTCTGTGGTCTGTTAAATGATTTATTCATTCTTTATTCTGAAAAACTTTATTTTTCTTTAAAACTTTGCCTTCTGAAGCAATTCTCAGCTTTCTGTTCCCACCCCAGTCTGTGTTCTTCTGGCTTCTCTAGAATGAGTGGAAGGTTTTCAATAGAAAGAAAAAGTACAGTTGCAGGTATTTTACTTTCTAATGTAACCTTTCCATATTAAACTGGGAAAATGTACATAAAGAATGAGAAAGTGTATTGTTGGTATTTAGCCAGGATATAGGTGGCCTGTTCTGTGAGTTTGAAGGTGTTGCCTTTCCTTGTTTCTGTTTTCTTTTCTGTGTGTCTCCACAGCCTTATTAAATAGTATGCTTCCTGAGGCAGCAACTGCTTTAAATACATTAGGTATATATAGTGTGCATAGCAGCATTGCTCTGATTTCAGTTGAATATGCTGGGTTGCAATATAATGCTAATAACAATATATGAGCAAGCTGAAGTAATGGAGGTTGATTGCCTCCTCAGTTTTTCCATGGGGGCTTGAAGATGTAATTTAGGGCCCTGTGATTGAGCCCTGGTGTGCAGAACATGTCCCTGGGATTCTGACAAATTAACTTATATGCAGGGAAAAAAAACAAAAAACAAGAACCTTCCATCCTAGAAAATAGATTTGGCTTTTTCTCTTTGTCTGCCATGGAAATGTGACAGAATCCAGTCTGACCATTTGTTCTGTTTCGGTTTTGAAAAACTCATGTGCTCAGGTTGCTCTGGTTGCCCTTATGCTGGTCCAACACAAGGCTCTTCTGTATTGCCTCCTAGTATCTGTACTATGAAAGGAAAACATAATGTGATGAGTGGTCAGACATGAATTTTACCTTTTTCATTCTACAAGGGAGATCTGCCAAGTTAGCCTGGTTTTGTGACATTTCTTTTCGAAAGTGCAGTATGATACAAAAAGAGAAAGGGTTTGCAGCTGGAAAAAGTGATACTTCTTCCAGGATAAGCACAGCCAAATGACCATAGGCAGAAGAAAGCAGTGGTTCTGCAGAGCAGACTGAGATGCCAATTGCTGGCATTCCAGCAGCCAAGAATAGGTTAAGCCCTCTAGAAATGGAGGTTTTTTCAATGTTTCAGACTATAAGTCATAAAGAACTGGAAAAGATTGGGAACCCCCTGAACAAAATCTTCCTTTCACTTCAATACATTCAATAATCCAGATTAACAAAATAGGAGGAAGCATCATCAAGGATTTTTTAGGAGATTGCGGAGGCAGCTTTTACAGCCTTGTACATGTCTCTTAGGGATTGTCGTAGTCCAGAAGACTTCAAAGATTAAGGTAAGAGGATATGCTTTCCTGTTTCTCCTGATAAAATTGCACAGGAACATCAGTGAAGAATGTAATCTGCAGAGGAACTAGAGTAAGGGGAGAATTGAAATTATTTTTCTTGCATTGGCCATTTATCATGGGCATTGAGGTTTCTGTCTGGAGCTCTATCACCTTTTCCAGCCCTGTTGCAAGCAGAGTCTGAATAAAACAGAAGCCAGCACTTTTCCAGGGACCTTGAGAGCTGACCTGTTTTCAACAGTGTAGTAAATTCCCTCTGGGCATTGTTTTGCCTGATAGCCAGGTTTTTTCTGCTTTTGTATTGCCAGCAAACCACCCCTTTGTATGACTGGTGCAGTGAATGGTCCTGCATGACTATGTAAACAGCTAGACAGTTAGCACCTCTGCAACATCTGACTGGCCAAGAAGTGCCCTTGCTCCTTTGTGAGCTGATCCAGTACTATGAAGAACAAGGTCACCCACCTTGCTGTGTTCAGTGTACATGCTGCAGGTGGTGTTGCTCTGATCCTGTGCTCATTTTCTGTTTACATCCTTTTTGGATTTACAGTATTTGTTACTTTCTGGAGTGTCTAGTGTGGAGGTACATAAAACTTCAGTGGGTTCATGATACTGGTTTTGTTCTCTTTCCAGTGAGGGCTTTTTTGAGCAGACCTTAATTGTAAAAGTTCATGTTGATGATGTATGAAAGCAGTTAGTAAACATGAATCTTCTATAAAAAAACTTAACAACGTGACAACTGTTATTAGGCCAGTATTACATTGTGGCAAAATATTTGTAGATTAACAGGGTATTTGTTTATGTCTATAGGTAATGAAGTAAATGCTCCATTAAAAAACATGTATAAACACAAGTATAAACACAGCCATGGTTTCTTCTGGTAGAGCTGCACTAGGATCTTCTTGCTACTTTTCATACTGTTGAGCAGCATATCTGGCAGAAGAGTGTTGTACAGGTCTGTCCTTCATAATCGTGATACTTCACAGTTTTAAAGAAAGTAACAACAGATTTATCCTTAACATAACCAGAATGTTTATATGCAGTCACAACTGTGACATAGAAAACTCAAATAACAGGTGACATGGATTTGATAGTGTAAAAAAAAGCAGCACATTATCTTTGAGAAAGTACCTGAAACTTCTGATTGTCACAGGTTTTAGACAAGACCAATTAGATAGTGGAAGGGAAAAGCATTGGTATGGAAGCACATCTTGATAACATTAGCTATAGATTCAGAAGGAGGTAGTTTTGATTCCTCCTCTAACAGTGGCTTTCTAAGTGCATGGAAGATTTCAAACCAGTAGCTTTGGTTTAGTCTATACAGTTTCACGTTTTACTTGAGGCATTTGACAAATAACTTCAAATGTCAACTTAAGAAAAACTGCTGTGGAAAACAAGTTCTAGTCCAGCTGTACCTAACACAAGCATTTAACATTGTCACTGCACCTTTGAAACCTGTGAACAGAGAAAACTCTATGTTAATGTATGTAACTGTATGTTAACTTAAAGACGCTATTTAACATGTAAGTTAAAGCTCCATTTGGCTTTATTTAAAGAAATTTGGATATCTTTAAGGCCAAAGAGCAGCTTTGTTTTGTTGCTTCTTTTAAGGTATGTCTGAGTCTCCTTCTACATCAGGTTTCTGCCTTTTGATTGGAACTCAGGAGAGAAAGCCAAAGTGAACATTTCACACCATGCTTGCATAAATGGTTCATACTATTGGAAAAACCCCTACCATTGAGCAAATGTAATTATTTATATAAGAAGAGATCCACAGGAGCTGTACTACTATGTGACTACAATTATTTGTGGCTGCACAAATTACTTGCAGCTGCCCTCCTCTAAGCTGTTCACGAGGCATTAGAGAAAAGGATTGATTTTCAGAATTCACTGGAAAGAAATGAAAATGAGTTTATTAATGAAGGTATCAGTATAAGAGCTGTGAGCCACAGGCCTATTGACTTGCTCTTCCACCTGAACGTATCTGTAAGTGGACTATCAGATTGCTTTTTGTCTCGCTTATTCTAAAGTCAGAATCATTCCTATTTCATGTTTATGTGAAGAAGATGATACCCTACTTCTGCCCTAGATATGGGTGTAGACGGATACAAAAAGATAATCAGGTGATCTTTAATCAGAAATACTTTTCCATTTGTAAATTGTTGGCACTGAAGAAATTAATTGGAACAGGCAGTGTTTAGTACTCCCCTGAACTGCCTCTTGTGCCTTTGCAGAGCTGCAAGCTATTTGTTGCCTTTCTGCACCAGCTAGCCCTAGGAAGGATGTGTCTGTGCTTGTACAACTACAAGTGGTTCATAAACACCCTTCCAGGAACTTTCCAAACCTGGGAAAGCAGGCTCACCTTCTTTTGTGTTGCTTTATTCTTTTAATTTCTTGGTACTCTTTACTCTGCAGAAGAGCCGAATGGGACTGTCTGTCAAGACTTTGGGGGTAGTAATAGGTCTAACTGGTCACACCCATGGGCACAGGACCCCCATTTCAGCCCCTATATCAGTCAGTCCTGTCTCACATCACCAAATCCTCACAGATACCACACTCTCAACAGATCATTTCTCCTTCTTCCACTCCTTCATTTCTTCACGTGTGAATTTTCTGCTTTCAGATGTGTGTGACTCACATATGGGTGTAATGATCAAAAGCCTGGAGGCCCCTACTGCTGTGAAAACAGGTTGGCAAATTCCCTCCATCTTGTGCTGACTCACTAGGGAAATGTTACTTGGCTTGCTTAAAAGCAGCCATATTATATATTCTGCAAATCTTCTTTATAACTCTCAATAAGGAATGTTTTATTTGGAATAGATTATTGTTGTAGGTCCCTTTCAACCACAGCATTCTGTTCTGCTCTACTCAGTTTAAGAGGTATACATTTGTATAGTTAGATTTTGCAGGATTCAAATTTTCAAGGTAAGAAGCAGGACCAGAAAGTGCACTTAAGAATCATGGCATTTAGCGTGGAACATGGAAGTTACAAATATATGTGGCTTTTATTTCCCTAACAGAAGTGGTCTATTCTTTAGCACTTTAAGAGGATTGTATAGCTTGATTTTTGTAACTGTTATCTCCAGTGAGCATCACTGAATCTGATGAAAACTGTTGCTAAAGACATCTGAATTGAGAGGTAGTGACCAGAGCTTTCACAGTGCCTTTATCTGTAAAACTCAGTAAATGGGTAAAAATGCAGTTTCTAATGTGCAAGAGAACAGTAGCTGTATAATTAGTAGAGACTGAATGTGTTTTATGGAAGAAGAAAATTATTTTGAAAGATTGAAGATGTATTTTTCTTGTCCTGGGAGTGTTATTTATATTGTTTCTTTCCAGTGGCATTCCATATGAAAACATGAACTGAGCTTCAAATGTGTCTATATGCTTATTGCAGTTTTATTACTATTTCCTGGACAAAGTCAGCAAAATTACTTCTCTGAATATTTCTGCAAAGCACATGGGCTGTGGTCCAGCCTTGGTTTGAGGAAAGTTTGCTTCTCAGTCCCAAGTAAAGGGGGAAAGGGAATGGCCAAGGAAAGGAATGCATTTTTCTGCAGGGACACTGAGAGATGCAGAGGATACAGCAAAGGGAGAAGGCATATAGTCACCTATGAGTTTCATACAGGTGTATCCAGAGAGGGCCAGAGAGTAGAAAGGGAACAAAAAGAAAATCATATATATATATGGGTGATATCTTGGTAGCTCTGGCTTCAGTTGCTCACCAGAGGCAAAACTGTTGTTAGTGCATTATCCGTTAAAATGCTTATACACTATTCATGCACTAGTGAGGTATTTGATACAGTCTTCCTCTCGTATGAGTTTGAATTTTACTGCTTCCGTTCTTGCCTGCTAAATATCTCATCATATTGATACTGTTTTGTATTGTAGAGTATTCCTTCTCATGTCCTTAAAACTTTGGATCATTATTATGTGTTTTCAGTTCTAAAACAATCCTACTGTGTGCATTATTTTTATAATCAGCTTTAGTTATGTTTTCAGGTACTGGTAGTCAGCACTTGTAACCCATCCTGGGGGTGAGCGCTTTGTAGATGAGGCTTCTGTAACAGCCCTTGTGGGATGTCATTGAAGGGTTACAACTTCAGTTTGACTGCAAAGAATTTGATTAGTGAAGCAATGCAGGGTTTAGTACAGCCAGTCAGTGCTGTCTGGCATATGCAAAACTAAATGCACGTATTGAAGACTTGGAGGGCATGAACTGTGACCTGAAAACATCCTTATTGCTTAAATATACCTCTTTGCATCATTTATTTTAAAAAGCAAAAATGAACGTCTGGAATGTTTTTCCTGAGCATAGCTGAAGAATAGATTGGAAGTTTCAGAGCATCTGAATGTGAAAACCCATTTCTAGAATATATCCATAAATACACTATTTTTCCTCACTGTTCTTTAAATGGACCATGGTGAAAGACTGCACCAACAAACCCCTACATTTATGTGGGCAGAATAGGTAATTACATTCTGCAGTGCCTGTTTAAGGGCACAGGTACCCATTTCACAAATACTAGTGAGTCTATGCAAATGCTGGGTGTGAGGAAAAAAAACAGTCAGCATCCTTTGAAAATTTATCCCTTTAGAACAAATTCTGTCCTTGAATATGCACACAGAATTGCCATTGACTTTGATGGGCTGTGCATGAATACGTTTGACAAAAGAATTTCATCCTTAGAATTCCCTTTCTTTTCTGCAGCTTCTTGCTTGGCTTTCACATTTTTTCTTCTCTTGGTTTAGCTAATGGAAATATTCCTGCATTGCTGCATTAAAAGGCATTTATTTATGGCTTAGTTTAAAATTATTATTCTTGAAAATCATTTAAATGAGATGCCTACCATAATAAAATAAATCTTTTTATTTTACATTTGTGTATTCGGCAGGTAGCTGACACAGTAGCTTTAGAAACTGCCATGTATAGTTACAGCTGAAAGGAACATTGTGGTTTTCTGAACATGGACATTGAGTATAGATAACCTGCCTAAAATCTCTAACAATAAGCAGGAGTTCCCTGTATTAATTTGGGCATCAACCTTTTATCTGTGTTGGCCACTGGACCTGTATATTAGGCTCTACTCAGCTAATGAGAAAGAGCCTGATGCTTGAGTGAAACAAATCAGCTGGAGCCAGGTGGCAGAATAAGAGAGATTGATTTTTTTAAACCACTGACTCCCACTGGTGTGATTTGATGCAACCCCACCTCCAGCGAGGCTTGAGATCTTGTTAGACTTGTTCAGTGTGATGAACATTTCAATCAACAACTGCTGCTTACTGCTGCCAGTCCCAGTGCCTGTATCAAACCATCTTTCTTATTCTGTAAGATGGCCACGTGATTGAGCTGGCCAGTTCTTCTCTTCTATTAAGGGTATAACTGGGTAAGCAGAGGTCTTCCCTATGACACATTAAGCTGTGAAGCTGTCATCCTGCATTAATGTTCATCTCTCTCTGAGAGATAAGGTAATCTTATCTTGCAAAGATGATTGTTGCTAATGACCAATCTCTAAAGTACATTGTTTAAACTTGGGAAATTAGTGGACCTGTAATACAAAAAATATTTTGTCATCAGTCCTGCCTCCCATTTCAGTGTGAGGAGAGGAGAAAAGGAAAGGAGATATTTCCAATCCGAGTTTCAGCTAATGTTTTAGTGTTTCAGTTGAAGACTTAAATTATTGCCCATCCAGGCTGACTCAAAAAACCAGCCCTTACTACTGTTAGCCTTTTCTCTTAACCTCACCTTTAAATGTTTCTTGTCTCTCCCTGCTAAAACTTACCTCTGCTTTCAGCTGTAGGCAACAATAAAAATGGCAGATGACATAGAATCACTGAATGGTTTGGGTTGAAAGGAACTGTAAAGCTCATCCAGTTCCCACCCATGCCATGGGCAGGGACACCTTCTGCTAGACCAGGTTGTTCAAAACCCAGTCCAACCTGGCTGTGAACACTTCCAGGGATGAAGCAGACATTGCAATGTCCTTGGCTTTTTCAGTATCTGTTCGTCAGCAAAATCAACTTTGCCTTTGAAAGGCTTTGAAATGGCTGAAAGTGGTCTGTTTTCTCCCCCGTGTATAAAGCTAGATATGAATACTCAAAATGGAATGGAATTTGGTATGAATGCTTAATGCAGAAGGGAAAATCCTGTTCCATGACATCTTCTTTCCCATATAGGTAAATTCAGGTATCCAACAGATGACATTGGTGCAGTGTTGGGAACTCTACTTCATTTCTGCAATATTATCTACAGCATTGGAACAAATATTTATGTGTTTATGTACTTTTCAGAATGTTTATGTTGGAACAGGTTGTAGACGATTCCTTTGATAGAAGCCTGTTTCTGATCAGATTAAGAAAGCAGATTGTTTAAATGTGTCTGTACAGTAAGTAAAAAAAAAATCCATGCTATATAGCAAATGAGGAAGTGCCTCATTTATTTGCTGATATTTAGGGGGTGCCAGCACAGTATGGTTAGCTTCATTACAAAGCCTCAACTGGGAATAATCAGAGTGTCTAACTCCCTATGACAATTTTGTAAAGCATCTTGTGATTGACTGTTTAATGAAGCAGCAAGTAGAGTTAGGTTTGCATTATAGGAGAATACTGAAATAAAATGGAATCTCATCCTCAGAAGGGAAAACCCCTAACTTTCTAGCTCCTCTTCTTCAGATGCCTTCATTTAAATGCAAATAGCAGCTTCATCCACAATGAAATTTGAAAAAAAGCCTCTTTTTTTTCCTGTGAAACAATGATGAGGGTAAATTTAAGTGATTTCATTTCTGTAATAAGATAATCTCTTTCAATGCTAATGGTAATATTATGATAAAGGTTGATTTAAAAATTATTATTTTTAATTAGGGAAAGGTATTTTTGGTTTCCATAGAAGCAAGTATTCTGAATTCACTGTAAGTCTGCCCAGATGCTACTCCTGGGTCAGTAAGTTCAAGGATGTGATACAGATTCTGTTGAGCCCAGTAGGCAGATACTCCATAACATTATTTGCAACTGGATCTTGTCCCCCCTACACTTTTTTCTGGTTGATGGAAATGATGGTATGGTTCCTGTGGAATTTCTTTATGGTATTTGTGCACAAACAGATTTCATCAGCCCAAGACTGGTTGCATTTCCCTGATTTATTTGTTTTACTTCTTTCCTCTAAAAAAAAATCTTTCTCTAGTATCTCAGTGAAGTCCAGAATAGATAGTATGCAGTATTGGAAAGAAGCTGGAGATTGTTGATAGAGCAATATGAATTTTATAAAACAGCTTAATATTCAGAACTCAGAATCTTTCTATTTGACCATGGGAGGTCCAAAGGCAGTAGGATATCATAGCATAGAGGTAAACTGCAAGATCTTTCTAGCAGTCCAGCAATCAAAAATCCTTTTATTAATGTATCCCCTGTTTATAAAATATAAAATCATTACTTTAACGCTTCAGAGATACCAGAACAGTTGTTGATATAGCTACTGAAAAAGAATGGGTACCCTACTTACTTCAAGAGATTGGCCAGCCTTTACCTATATGCCTTTGCTGATTTGGAGGTGTTTTTCATCTAAGAATAAGTAAATAGCAGCCCTTCAGACACATACAAAACTAACAGAAATTAGTAGGAAAGTTTTGAAATTGACAGAGACCACTTTACTGTAATTGATATTATGAGTGTTAGTAATACTAGTTCTAATCATACTGTTGCTGTCAGGTATACGTGTAGTGTTTACTTGGTTATACGAAGCCTTTGTTTAATTTTGAATATCCATCTCTAAGGATATATCATGTTTATGTCAGTATTCCGTGGTTGCTTCTTCAGATGCTTGAGTTCTACATCATGTGTATTCTGGAGGCCCTCTCAGCACAGCAAGAGGGCAATAACACGTATTATGTCCAAGATGGTAATTCAGTACACTATAGATATACATTACCTGCATTATGCTTTTCTTTATATTGCGTATTTTTGCATTTTTAGACTTTAATTAGTGCATTAGGTACATAGTTTCCCTTTATGAAGCCAGAAGGGTTTTCTTTGCAGTGAAAATGAGTGGTTCAATTACCCTCCTACTAATGGATAAAATGTAATTAACATTGTCTTGAGGCTGATTTTCATTTATGCTGCCATTCTCCATAAGCTGAACATCATTTTCTGGAAAAAGTCAATGTGTCACTTTTATTAGCCCAGTTTGCACTTTAACACTAAGAAAATTAATTCAAGATACATTAACGTACTTAACTTCAAATACAATGAAACGATCTGATGACAGAAGATAACTCTAATGTGTCCTTTATGAAGTCATGTGGTTTGGTTGTGGGTGTGCTTGATAAATGGGATTGTATTTACGCGTGTGCACTTTGTGAAAAGGACAGAATGTAAAAAGCATTTCAGAGCAGCTGCTGCTCATAAACTTGCCAAGGTTCACATCCCTTCACATGTGAACGATAGCCAGAAAACCTTTTTCAGTTGGACTTTCTTTCCATCAGCTATGTTATTTTCAAAGACTACAGCTGTGCAATTGTATCTGAGATTTTTTGCCCAAAAAAATTCCAACAGTACCTGTTCCATCCATTGTATCACAATTATGGAATCATTGGCAATACATATGGGGCATATTTTAGTGCCTTAGCAGCCTATAAGTAAGACCATTTCAGAAATATGGTGGACGAGAGCCTTAAAGGATGTTCTCTACTTTGATTTAAATATCTAGTCCATGCTCACTGGGACTTCTCTGCTTTCACTGGGATTTTCAGTCAGGTGCTTGTTAGGAAACATTTCCGCACATTTAATTTACATTTTTCCATCACCCACTGTAATCCTAAAGCTTCTATTACACTCCTCTCTGGGCCCCTGAATGACACTTCTTTTCCCCCACGTTATTTGGGTCTAGCACTGAGAGCCTGCTGTGGAAAATGCTTGAATGTAAATAAGAAATAAATTCCTAATCAATTACAGTTCCTGGTTCTTTCTAGCAGTTACTCTGATTGCTGCTGCTGTTGGCAGTGTTTCACCCCCACCCTGAGCTAGTTGTTGGACATGTATCACCATAAACGGTATTACAGAGAGATAATGAACCTCCCTTAACCTTCCATCAACCCACCCCAAGAACACATTCCCAAAACAGAAAGTGGCAAAGCAGACCTCTGAAATATTCATCTTTTCCAGGAGTGACTCATTGATGCTTCATTTTTTGTTCTGATTGCAAAAGTCACAATCTGACCCTGAAGCATGTCTGTGGAAGTCAAGTGTTTCACTGTTGTTTTTCAGTTCTTCTGTATCCCCCATGGACAAACCTTTAGCACCTGCAAATGTGAAACAATAATAACCATGGTGATGAAGAGAGGCTGTGGTGTGATTATAGCTTTGCTTTGCCCTCTATTGGGAGCACCTTTTTACATCAGTAACCTCCCTGTGTAACACTGTAAAAATAAGTGGGGTAGAATGAAGGCATGCCAGGTGTGCAGAGGGAGATAAACTCAAGTAGTACTGTATTATGACAGCAAAATGTACTGGTTCTTATAGAAAAGCATGCCTTTAGAAGAGATTGGATATTTCCACAGTGAAAAGCTCAGCAATTTAACTTCATTTTCCACCAGAGACCACAGAAGCAGGAGTGAGCAGTGTAAGACAGTTACAACAAATGGTCACCTTCACCGACCTCTGCTTCTGCAGAGCTGAGTGCCTTGCTGCAGCAGTTATTCTAGCCCTATAGAAAGTGATCAATTTGGGGCTTTGCTGTTCTTTAGGTACCCAAGAACAGTGTTTGGTAAATTCTGCAAAATGTGGATGAAACCAGTATTCAGAGTGAACATACAATGTGTCTTTGGTTTTGGCTTTTAGATTAGTTCCACATCCATCACCTGCCTCTAGGGCAAGAAAACAATAACAATCACAGAACTATCATGAATGCAGAAGTATCTTTTATTGATAAACTTTTCCTTCTCAACATACTTTCAGGTCTGTTTTGCCCTGGATAATTATCATAGTGAGCAAAGCTTGGAATCTCCAAGTTAGTTGAGTTTAACTCAGGCCAAGAGCTGGTCTTGCACCAGCTAATTGCCTGCTGTAATCAACCAAGGGTCTGATTTCAGGCTGTTTTACGTAAGTGAGCTGCAGATAGGTCATCACAATGTAATCGGTGCAACAATGATTAATAGTTGAGTTAAATGTGAAAAGGCCAGGAGGGATGTATCTCATGTAATGCTTTCCTTCAGTTGCCTTCTCTTCAGATTGTATAGGAGTATCTACTAGGCTGAGGAGTGGGAGCAAGGTCTGGCTTCTAATGTAGCTGAGAAAATAGGATAGGGGGAAAAAGGCATATGAAGACCTGTGTGTTTCAGAAGAGGAGGGAATTACAGGACTAACCTAGCACAAACACCTACTGGGAAATGTGTATATGAAGACAAGATCCTATTTGGACTCAGGTTGAATCCATAGGTAAAATCCCAAGGAACCTGTAGGTGAGAAAAAGAACACCTGGTGATGGGCACTGTAATCATTCCCAACTACAAGACAGGTATCAAGTCTTGTGCTCTGTAAGGGTAGTGGAATGGAGAAGATGAAATCTCTCTTGCTCATTTCACTGTGTGGAAGAAAAACTTCTTGTAGGTTCAGAAACACGGAAAACATTAGGGACAAGTAAAGTGTTTCTATCTGACTGCCAGCTCAAGCTTTTAAAATTGGCACCTGCACCACAAGGTGCCTTCCTGGGAGCAGCAGAAGTGTAACTCACAGACTTGCTGCTATCCAAGGGAATGAGCCACGAAGTTTATCTTCTTAATTAAATTTTGGCAAAAAGCACAATAACCACTAGGTATGTGGCACAGAATAAAGCCTTAACATGGCTGCTTTATTTTAGCAAGTTTTCAGTGGATGTAGCTGTTCAGGTTGAGCTTTGATTTACAGAGCTAGGCCCAAATGCATGAAATTGATGAAGAAAAAGAGCAAAAGCATTTAACTCCAGAGATAAGACATAGTCTGCACCAAAGCAACAGATTTCATCCTATTTTCTGATTTTGAATGTAGTTAGGAAAAGAAAGACACTCTAAAAAAAAATCCAATCACTGGCATTTTATATGTGTATGTGTGTGTGTTAGTAAGAAGGTTGTAAGAGGCCTGGCTGATAAAGTTAACATAAAAAGACACTTTTTCCTGTAATGCACAGACCGGTCCTGTGTACAGACTGTGTTATGAAACAGTTTTAAAAGACATGTTTGTTGCTCTGGGTCTGATCTTAGCAGGGGCGCTCAGCCCACCTGCCGGTTATCACTCTCATTAAATCACTGTGCCCAGCCTCAGATAATTTAAGGGTCTGTCAGCATTTCCATTTAATAACCATCATATGTAATACATTGGCCTCTACCTTTTTGTATTGCACAGAGGTTATCAGTATTCAGTGGACACTGTCGTATTTTACAATATGTTTAAGAAACAACAGGATTTAAACTTGATTGAACAGTTTTGACTGTGATACTGGATTAGCATTTCAAATACTTTTTTGTGCTAACCTCTTTGGTAAGCCCTAATTATTTAAAAGTAAAATGCTTTAGGAAATAGATGACATTGCTAATTGAAACAGCCACAAATGAAAAAATAATGTACATGCTGCACGCTAACCAAAATAATTTGGCTGTCTCTAGGGACCATTACAGTAATCAGAGGCAGATTAACAAGGGGAAGGAGCAGGGGGGAACAGGGAGTGTGTAGCAACATGTACTACTCAGTCTTTCTGCTGTCTGTTGTTGTGTGTTATTATTGCACATTATGGGCATGCTGCATAATTTCATAATGCTATTCCTATAAAATTGTATTCTATTTTCCTATTATTAAAATGAAAAGAGGAAAAAAAAAAGATGAAAAAATAGAGAACAGTAAGAATCAAAATAAATGTAATATCTTTGGACACCAGAATTCTGCTTGATACTTTCAAGAGCCATCCATTTGAATACAATTTGAAGTATACATTCATGTGAGCTGAAAGGTTTCTTCCTCCTAACTGTGATCTCCTTAAGAAAGGTTTTCTCTCGATTCAATAGGGAAATCATAATGCCATTCCATCCCAGGAGTACTGAGAAGTTTAACTAATTACATTTTATAAGACTGCTAAACAAACAGTGCAGCATGAGCCCTATTTTGGCTCTGTGCTAAATATGCTGCTACAGGGATCACAGCTGAAATGACAACTGATAGATTCAATCTATCAGTAGCTTGCAGCAGCCACATCCAGGGGACAGTCTGAGAAGCCCAGCACACCTGTTAGCAGGGAACACAGCCAGCCCCAGCTCCTGCTCCTCTCAAACCAGAGGAGTGACAAAATCTTGGATCCAAAGGAGTCTTCTTGCCAAGCTCCAGTTTATTAATTTATTTCCCACTATATAGAAATCCTCTTCTCTTCAATACCTTTTTGCCCACTTCTTAACCTGTGCTGCTTCTGCGTTGGCTCTGTAAGTGAACTATTTCAGGCATGAGCCAAAGGACATGGACATAAAAGTACAGCCAGGATCTTTAGTACCAGACCCCCACCAGTTCAGAACACCTTTCCACCAAGTAGCAAGCCTGAACTGAAGCTGTATCCTTCACAGTATTTTGTCTTTTAGGAATTGTTCAGAGATAAGAGAAAAATATTATGGGCCATACTACTGAATTTTCTGCATCATAATGCAGTTTCAGAGCAAATCCCTCCATGTCATGTAAGTAGAGCATTAAAGAAAACAGCACTCAAGATGATGCTGCAAAATGTGCTTTAATACCACAATCATTTATTATGTTCATGTTGTATCTTCCATAATAGTAATGAATTTGAAAGCAAATGTTTATGCAACATAAGCCTAGCTTAAGGCAGACTTTAGGGTTTAGAAAGCTCCAAATGCTGTTCTGAATCTCTCACAGGCACTTAAAAATCTTAAATTCTCAGTGCAGGGCTTTTTTTTCAGTGAAATCTCTCCCTTTCCCTCTATTTCCTCTACCCAGACAACAGTCCTTGCCTGAGGCAGGTGTGAGATGGGTATTTTTATGACCTGAAGCTTTGCTCTTCAATCTTTGTGAAAGCCTTAGGCCCTAAGTATGAGTCCCAGAGTAAGCAGCAGCCTTTGGTCTGATATCTCTCAGGAAGCCTGGGTGGAGTTTTGGTGGCTTTGCTTTAATAGGCTATATCTGTTGAAGGCTTTAATAGCGCTCTCTGCTCAGTGGTGCCTGCATTGCTACCAGATGGACATTCCCAGGGCCTCAGATTGTTGAGAGCCTTTTGTAGTACAGATTGCATTTGGCCAGAAGGAGAAAAATATATGAGGAGCCTCTTAATATCACAACAGAGATGTGTCTGTCTCATTTTGGCTTTCCCTTTCACATGTGTGCTAAAGTCATTTCTGTTTCTTTGCTTCCATAACTCCAAACTGATCTCTAAAGTTTGTGCTTTGCTTACTATCCATAGCCATAATCTGTCACCCCACTGACACGTCTTTACTGTTTAATTTTGAGGGCAGACTGTGTGAGGGCAGTTGGATATAAAATGAAGCCATTACATTATGTATAAGAAAGCTTAGGTGTGGATATAAAGTAGACTGTCTCAGACGGGTTTCAAACTTCTTGTGAATTTAAAGAGGTTGTAAACTGGAGGTTCAGGAGAGGAGACCTTATTCTCCCTTGCCATTGTTACAAGGTGAGCCAAGTCCTCCAACCTGTTGTGCAGCCTACTGGTGAATGTGTAGTCGATGTCTACTGAGCCTGACCTGTACATGATAGAAGTGTGTCGGTGCTGGTGTTAGGGAGCACGGCTGTAGTTTTTAGTGTAGATCTACAGCTCACTACCAGTTTTGTTGGTTATGATAGCAACCCTCACACACATTCCTCTGCCAGTTTAGGAAATAATGGAAAGCCAAGTTTATCCCAGAACAAATTGCAATCGGGGAGTATGAAAAAATTCTCTGCCCCATGGATCCATTTGTTGAAGTCCCAATACTCTGGTCCTTACTCTGGCAGGGCAGCCTACCTAACAGGACATGACTGGCAGGAGTTATTCCTGAAAGCCTCCTGTGAGACCAGGGCTATGACCTGTAGAGCACTTTGGGTTAGAAAGGAGCTGTATAAATTTAAAAACTCTAGTGCTGCTTCCAGCTCTCACGTAACTTTCCTGGGGCTTCAGGAAGATTCTTCTGATGGTGGAGAGGAGTGAAGAAAGATAAGTTTCCCTTGTCAAAGATTTCAGCCCTGATGCTATAAAGCTATATTGACAATCAGCAAACCCCCTGCCTCTCCGTATCAAGTCTTATTCAGATGAATGGCAATGGATTATATTTTGTGTAATGAAGTATTATCTATCCCAAGTATTTAGCATAAAGGAAAACAATAAATCATTCTGGAGTTGTCAGCATAAAACATGGTTGCTTTACCTTAGGTAAACAGTGTCTCATTATCCTCAGGAGTTTGTGTGAAATCAAGAGGCAGGTATTGTGTTACTGTGTTTCCAGTGGTTAATAATTATCTTAAACCATTGGAGTGAATAGGATTTAATTCATTTGTATCTCCCTTTTGTCTGCTGTTGAAGAAGACTTGAGAAATAGCCATGTTGTAAGCACTGCTGTGTGCCTGGCACTGATAAATGTATCAAACTCTATTATGACTTTATCTGGGAAACAGATTTTGATAGCTTGCTAGGATTTAGGTCATTGGATAATTCAGTGCAAACTGCAAATCTCAACACTATTGACAGAAGATGGAGCACAAATAGGCAGCACTTTCTATAAATCCCAGACCTGTAAGTAGCTCTCTTTTCACAGATTTATAGTAAATGTCCTTGAAAGCTATCAAAAAAAATGAACACCCTGGGCCTAGATTGACAGGTTGGCTTTTCAGATTTTTTGCATCCATGTTTTTTCCGTAAGACATGGTGTAAAAGACCTACTCAATAGTGGAATGTGAATCTGTGCAGAATACAAACTTCCTAGGACGCAGATCTAACCTCCTTCAGCATACAAGGTGAGCTCTGTAATTAGTAGGGTCGCATGGCTTCCAGACTTCTTTATCTGGGACTTGAATAAATTCTTCCTACTCATCTTTTTGAATGTTAAAATCTTGAAGTGGGAGACTGAGGTGCACCTCAGAAACCCAGAAGACTGGTTGGTTTGTGTGGGGAGAAGACAGGAGACAGGGAAATTGGGACTATCAGAAGGAAGGGTAATGGTAGGTGAAAGGAGGCATACTTTCCTGATACATTCATTGTTTTTCATTAGCTTTAATTTAAAAAATAAAATCAAAAAGACAAACACAGATAATCCAGCAGCTTCCATCTTCTTGATAGTGACTTTGTGAGCCTTTCTTTCAGAGGCTGGTCGTCTATTCCATGCTAGGAATATATTTTAAATAATGTATCTGATTTCGAAGTTTCTTTCCTATTCATTTTTAGAAATTCGGGTCTAGTCTAGCTTGAAACACTCCATGACAATAGAGAAGTGACGTATGTCACACCTAAAAAGAGAGTGCAGACTGAGTGGCAGTGGTTGTGCTCAGATTAATCTAAGTCCTGGTTCTGGCATGCTTTAGTTAACACTCACTTAATTCAAGTGTGAAACACAGAAGAAAAAGAATCTTTGTCAACCTTAGCACCCTTCTCCACCAGCTGTAAAAATTCACAACACTGATATTATGTGTTTTGTCACTAAGACACATTCCTTGCAGTTTATTGCCATTTTAATGTAAATCAAGAGGATTAATACCTTTGAATGACTACTAGAGATGGGTTTGAAGACCTGTGGATTTGTAAAGCAAGCTCTACTCACTAATCTAAAATCTTAGATCTGTTACCTTAACAGAGGTAGAGGACTGTACACATGAAAAAAAAACACCCTTAGTGTGCATTGTTATCACTGTGCTTATTATTATCACTCTGTTATTATTGTCACTGCGGAAATAAGTTTCAGAATTGGATCTGTGTTTCTTGTGGAATTGATAAAATTTCAAGTACATCAGGGAAAACTGTTCTGTACTGTTTTCCTTCTCAAAATGAGGAGCTCTGAAAATCCTACTCCACCAGTTCAGAAAGCCCATACTCTCATCAGATCTGTTTAGACAGGGTGATGACAAGTTGTTTGTAGAAATTGATAGTGAGACATTAATTTCTGAAGTTTTTACCATGAATGTGCTTGCCCTTCTTCAAATGCTGTCATTTCATTTTCTGATTCTTTCATTCTTCATCAGTCGTCATTTACTTAGAGCTTGAAGGCAGCATTCAAGTGTCGCCTCTTAGATATAACTATGGTAACAAGACAAGAATTAAGATCTGTGGTCTTCCAATGCACATTTTGCTTAGGGTTAATAATGATCCCCATGTTTGCAGCACTTAATATTCCCATGCAATTACAGAAGGAATGGAAGGAAAATGAAGGAAGATCAATGAGGATATTGACATGGATAATTCAGGGCATCAGAGGCCAGCTACGAAGGAAATTAAGTCCTCCTGTGATACATGGGAGAGGCTGAAGTTCAGATTCAACTCTGTGCCTTCTTTTCTGGAAATTAAAGATGGACAGGAAATGGCCTATTTCATCCTTGTTAGACTCCTTGTCTAGCAAAGGGAAGAGCTGGGCAATCCTGAACCTATTTTGGAGATGGGGATGTGCTGAGCTGGTGGTGAGCACTTCAGAGTTCATATGAGTGCTCGGGTGTCTCTGCAAGCTGCTCTTCTCATTTAACTGCTCAGTGCCTCAGCCATCTTGATGAGGAACCTCCATCCCATCCTGTCCTGTCTGGTGGCTCAGCACTCATCAAACCCCAAGCTGAGCCATTTCAGCTAAGTCAACAGAAAATTAGCCCCTTAAGATGCACTTAACTCTCTGCTGTCTTAGAAGGACAAAACAATCAGCACAGGGGCTGAGAAGCAGGAGAGGGGAGGGGTGTGACAGCCGGGGTTTGCATTCTTCAGGGAAGATGTGTTGTGTTCCTATTTCACAGTCAATAACATAAAACTGTGATCCTGTAGCTTCTGCTGAAAACGTGCTCCCAGGCTTCAGCTCTGCCTGCTCATTCAGTGCTATCCATCCTTGGCTCATGTTTCTCCCTTTCCCAGCAGGGATATCAGATTCATGGCTTCTTGTCTAAATCACAAACTGTGAGGTTTTCATCCTCCCATCCTCTGAATTGCTGTGGACCTGATGAAATGTTCTTGTCAGCATGCTGGAGCTGGAGTCATGAACAAAATGCCCCATCTAACCTCTGGCATGATGCTGCTCTAACTACAGCTGTCAGTTCTGCACATTGCAACACATGGAAATATTTTGTGAGATTCATTCTACTTGCAAGGAAGCAAAGCTCAACTCCAGCATTCATCATGGACAGCTTTCAGAGATATCCATTTCCAGTATGAATGTCCCCTCCTCTTTGAACAGCACTCCCTGAGAAGGCATTAAATGTACTGCATCTTGATCTGGTACAAAGTTCTGGTAGGATGGTACCAGTGCTAGCAGTTTTTAAATGCTTTGTCACTGTGACTTAATTAGAAATAGTTGATATCTCTTCATTGTGATTGAGCTTCTCACACTGATCTTTGCTTTCTCTTTGGTCTGGTTCTTTAGCTTAACAAACCACCTTTTGTCTAAAGCTGCTGCACATCTACTTGTTTCTTTAGCAATCATAAATATACCTACTCCTGTGTAAAGTCTCTGCATGCCACCCACACATGCCCTGGAAAAGACCAGGAGATGATGTGAATACAGATTAAATTCTATGTTAAGTATTACTTTTCTGATTGCAATTTCTGGTTCTCTTGATGAAGTGGTCTTTCTGTTTCATTTGTGTTATCAATGGGAATGGTTTGAAAATTGCTCTGGTACGAAGGAGAGCAGGAGGAAAAACATTGCTCTACGGTAAGCACTCTGAAAGAATGTTTACACCCAGAGCATCAAATTAATTTCCCCAAAGAACAGGCTGAGTTGATCAAAACCAGAAATGATCATTGGTTTTGCACAGATTTGAATACAAATAATTTCATTTCAAAAAGTCTGTTAAATGCAGCAGCTCATGGTTATTTCCATATTTCCTCAAGCACAACATAATTGACTTCTTAGGCTCCATTTTCTTGTTTTTGTTAATGTAATTGGAAGCTAACATAAATTGAAATAAGTTATAGCGTCTTTTCTCTGGGTACCGGCAGGTGCAGAGGCAGCTCAGTGGCTGGGCAGAACCAGGGCATAACTTGAGACCTGATGTTCCCCATCTTTGTTCATTGAGGTGCCAGCCAGTAGAGCAGCAGCATGTTATTCTCTCTTCATTTTTGTTTTAAAATGTTTTCCTGCAAGGCTTTTGGTTCTCAGTTGAACTCCTTCAGGAATCCTAATGGAAAAATAGTTGAAAGCTTCAAAATCTCTAGAAATCTTGCCAGATCTTCATGTGTTCTCAGAAATTCTTTAGCATCTGTGAGAACTGACCATCACCAGCTTTTGGAATTTTGCAGGGACTATTTAGCTTCTGGCTGGAAGAGATGGTAGCCTGTGTCAGAGCAGGTGTGTAGGGTGGTATAAGACCCATGTGTGTTGAAGAGAGACATGTGCCTCCTGTATAACCACTCTGGTCGTGCTGCAGTGGTGAAACAAATTGTCAGATGACTGATGATCATCCAAGACTCAGTT
Organism: Agapornis roseicollis; assembly: GCA_002631895.1. NCBI lineage: Eukaryota > Metazoa > Chordata > Aves > Psittaciformes > Psittacidae > Agapornis > Agapornis roseicollis. The sequence continues at coordinate 33,624 of NDXB01007179.1, read as the reverse complement.
CAGATCCTTATTACTGGCCTGTTGCGATTGGGAGCACTGAGGGGTCTGCTTGACTCCCAAGATAAAAGAGCTCTGGGTCACCCTGCAAGCTGTTCTAGAAAAAACAGCGATGTCTGGCAGAGATGCTACCATCACAGTGACTGTAGGCAGGCACAAAATAACACAAAATGCACAAAATAACAGAGACTTCAAGGGATCCCTAGAACACAAGGGCATAGGTTTTGAAAATGGAAGATTACATCTATCTGTCACAATGTGATAGTTTGCAAAGTGATGCTGGCACTTTGCATTTTACCTACTGTGTCTCATCCCTTTATCGAATCATAGAATCATAGAATAGTTAGGGTTGGAAAGGACCTTAAGATCATCTAGTTCCAACCCCCCTGCCATAAGCAGGGACACCTCACACTAAACCATGTCACCCAAGGCTTNCATAGAATCATAGAATAGTTAGGGTTGGAAAGGACCTTAAGATCATCTAGTTCCAACCCCCCTGCCATAAGCAGGGACACCTCACACTAAACCATGTCACCCAAGGCTTCATCCAACCTGGCCTTGAACACTGCCAGGGATGGAGCACTCACAGCTTCCTTGGGCAACCCATTCCAGTGCCTCAGCACCCTAACAGGAAAGAATTTCTTCCTTATATCCAATCTAAACCTCTCCTGTTTAAGTTTGAACCCATTACCCCTTGTCCTGTCACTACAGTCTCTAATGAAGAGTCCCTCAAAGGGCATTTGTAAGTACTGTCAATATCCTCTCTTGGGAGGAAAACGTGAATCTAATTACAAAGAAGCTAAAGTAGAAACTGACATTTTCAAAGCATGGATCAAATTTTGATGTAAATGGTTCAAATACACCACCTAAATTCATATCCAGACTCTGAATTATAAGGAGCCTGGTCACTGGAAGTGGTCAGCATACAATTCCAAGACTACTCACTTGTATTGAATTTTAACAAAGTCACTTAATTAGGTCTGTAAGTGTGGATTTAGGTGAGCAATGGCACACAAGTTCGAGAATGTTGTTCTTTGGCTTGTCCAGTAACCTTGCAACAAATGTGTGATGCTGCTGCAGACTCAGTGTGGTTAAACACTCGTCTGCTCTGAAAGAGCAGACAATAGGTCAATAGGTTATTAGTATCTTTAATCATAAAGTTTCTTGCAGGACAAGAAACTGGCCAGAGAGGACAAAAATAAAGTCATCATACACTGTATCAGCATCATGCATTATCTCAGCATAATCATAAAGTACTGTAGAGATAGCTATTCCAGATTTTCATTAGTCAGGAAGAGAGATGAAGTTCTTGTCCCCAATAAAAGATGAAGCTCTGTGCATGTCCTAATGTAAACATTGTCAGTAGTTTCAGTGAAGTAGCTGAAAATCAGGAGATGAAAAATGGCCATCAAATTAGTATTAGGGAATCATATGAGTTAGATGAGGTGATGTGAGAGCAGTAGTACTAAGAGAATGGGGTTACTTGTCAGACAACAGTGTTCAGGATACTGGAGACAGCATTTTTGTAGATGATGATGTAGAATAAATAAGGTTCATATGGAATCTGTTCACAGAGCTGTGGAAGAGCAGACTTTAAGGTCTGGGCATCAGAGTTTAATATTAACAAAATCTCTAAACAGGGAGTTGACAGTGTTAACAGAGGTAATATTAGATTTGAATGAGAAACTTTGTACAGTTAATTAAAAATCAAAGCCACAGTTATAAGAGAAGTAATTATTCAGGAGTATTAAATCAGTTGCAAGTCCAAGCCTATAAAAGAATTAATCAGGAATAATTTAATATTTGATATCAAGGACTTGTATTTTCCACTAATGCCAAAATCCATTCCATTAACCAATACAATTCTTCAAGTCTATCTGTAAAATGAGTCCCTGAAAGCAGGACAATGGATGAACAAATCTGTGTATCTGGGAATTTAATTCTGCTTTTAAACTTCAGTTGCAGTAAAAAGAGTACTGTTTCTATCTGGAGAATCACACTAGCTAAGGACAAAGATTTTTCTGATGCATTTCCTCATGTCCAACAGGGGCTGATAGCAAATGCCATGGGAATGATGTAAGAGCAAAAGAAGCTGCTTTCAAGGGTGTGTAGCTCAGCATGTTTGTGATTTGGAAGTGTGATCTATTTCTTTCTTTCATTAATTTATTTGATTGCTTTTAAATTGCAATGAAGCTTTATCCATGCAAACATTCCTGTTTTCTGTGGCAACAAATTTCATTATTACCTACATTATGTGGAAAAAAATCATCTGTTTGTTTTGAGCTCTGCCATCTGATAATATTCCTCTTTTGTGATGCAAGACCTATGATTCTCCAATCTTGGCTCCCTTTCACCAGACCACTGATCATCCCATGGATCTCACTTGTAGCCTTTTTAGCCCTTTTGAGGCCCTTCTCAGTTGTCCTAGACATGAACAGCAAAAAAAAAGGTAAAGGTTAGAGGGGGAAAGCAAAAAGGATGATTTGCTTTTTTGAAGAGGGAATTGAAATGCTGGGGACAGTGAGGGAAATTCCTAATGTAGAAAGCAGAAAAGCATAAAAGAAGCATTGAATGACGGCGATATTGTGGTTACCATCTAACCACTGATAAGCTATGAATACAGCTCAGACTAGATCTCACTGAAATCACTGCAAACCATCACAGGAATTCTGATTCTTGGAAACAGGGTTTTGTTGAGCAAAACTGTTATTTTATCAAGGTAGGTCAGGAGCTTTGTGCAGCTTTTGGCTGCAGGGCTCCTGTCTTGTCGTAAATTCCAAACAAACAGGAAAACCTAAACAAATGAAAGCAAAAGTCAGATTGTTTCAGTCTTCTGTGTCTGGCGGCACCTTGAAGAAGATCCAGGCTTTTATTGCTGTCATCTAAAGATTTTCTTCTTCTTTTTTAACCCAGTAAATAAGCTTGTCACAAGGCAGTACTGAGCCTACTGCAGCCGTTTATCAGGGTGGCTCCTGCAGGAGCCAGTGTCTAGAGGCAGCCTATATAGCTGGTAACAGGTGATAAATGGTCACACCAGGCTCAATGTTGGCATCTGGAGGCAGTTATTTATCAGACAAGAGCTTTATAATCTTAAAAGGCTATGTACCTTCCCCTTTCTTCCCAAGAGTAAGCTTGCCCCTGAACAAGTTATCTGGAAAACACTCCTTCCTCATGCATCTATTTTCTTAATTTTCAGATTCACACAAAAAGGCCAGAACCTTGAGATACTTGTAGTTGTGTTTGGTTAAGATTTTGGAATATCATATCACAGTAAGACAGATGATCTGTTAGTCATCAGGGTTACATTCATTAAAACCAGTGAGAATTTTGCTATTGAAATCGCCAACTACAGTATGATCCCAGTCCTTTTTAGATGCCTGACCCTGAAAACAGCCTCCTGTGCAGTTATCTAACACTACAAATAACAGTGTGTGGGTGTTTGAGCCCAGAACTGTTCAGGTTCACAACTTCATAATCATGATAGAGTGACTAGCACTTCATTCGTATGATTTTTTTCCTCATACTTGAAATGAGAAGACGCTGAAGGAAGAAAAGGAAGCTCTTACTCAGGGACTAACATCAGAAGAATTACTGGATGCAGATCTATGCATATATCAGATTAGGAAAATACTTCAGATGTCCGGGGTACAAAATATGTAATTTGATGTCAAGTTCAGATTTATTTCCTTGAGGACATTGGACTGACACTAACATAAGTTCTCTACCAATCACCCCAGAAGGATTAGTCATCAAGCAACAGTTGCAGAATGTACAATATAGTCTTAAAGGCATTGAATCAACAGTATGCATGTTCCCCAGGATATTATTACAAGGCTCTTCATGTCTTTTTTCTAATGGCTTTTTGGATTTTCTGCTTTCAGCCTGACACAACCAGCTTTACAAGTGTCCAACCGCTCTTTTTCCCTGTTATTAATTCTTTTCTATTGCAAAGCATTTCTGATCACTCTTCTGTCTTGTCTAACCACTTCTTAAGTTTATTGCTTTTCTGTGGTGCTGTTAGGGATTTTATTTCCCAGTTGGTATTACTTTTTAACTGCTCATGTAAATCTGTATCAGTTCAGATTCATGCAGAAAAAAACAATTTGTCACAAATCTGCGAAGGATAAATGATCAAAGCAGAGCTTGCAGGCTCACTACTTTCTATCTCTGCTTACTTCATCAGGCCTAAAAATACTCTGTCTTCATTCAGATTCTTGTGGTTCCCTGTACTATAGCCTCTAATATGACAAGGCAAATGGATGTATGGGTCAGTATGTATAAGATCAGCAAAATTGCACCCATTTATATCTGCACAGCGTCTGGCAGCAGCTGTCACAGGCTAATCACACAGAAAAAGTTTTAAATCAGTAGTTCCACTAAACTCCAGACACCAAATACCTTTATGAGCATGGAACTTGTAACTGGGGAAGGGTTTGGAAATAAAAGTTTGGTTGCTTTGTCATATATATATATATACACACATATAAATATATCTTTACCAAGATCAAAAGTGAAGAGATGCAGTTTTGGACTCCTCACCTGTAGACATGTCAGTGTTATAACCAAAGGTATGTATGGATAAAAGGTACTTGCTTACTTTTGCTCCTAGAATTGCAGTGTCAACACACGGTGTGACCCAGCGAAGGGATGAGTGTACCCACAGTGGCAGGAGGGTGCAGCCTCTGCAGGTGCTGCAGGCAGGGACCAGCATCCTCACCAAGTCCCTGTCAGGGATTTTTCCTAAGGACATACTGTGACCCAAATTCTGTCCTGGGCATCATGACGTCCTCACGAAGGTCATGATCACATGTATCAGAGCAGACTTTGGCCCCATTTGCCATATGGGAGCTGGAATATCATATTTTTTGAATGTCCCTTGTGTTTATTTTTGTGTTTCTGTTTGAAGTTCAAATGAAGAGCTAATTACTGACCCAGCAGAGCCCAATGGCTGCAGGCTTCCCTGCTGCTCGTCCTTAGTCTGCTCATGAATGAATTTTTGGTTCTGGGGCAGGTTTCCAGGCCCCTGCGATGATCCCAATTTAGCTCAGACTGCTTATTGCTTGACATTACTAAATATGAATGTGCTACAAAAACTACCAAGGCCAATCTGGAAGGAAACTTTGGAATAGGCAACTTAATAGCTTCTCCTTCACACAGTGACCAGGAGAACATGACTTCTCATATTCCTTACAAACCTCTTTGTTTCTTTAGAAGTCTGAGAAAATAGTTTGGTCCTTGCTCTCTGTCTCTGCCATGGAAGCTTACAGTAATTACCACATTGGGACAGATTTCATCCTTGCAAATCTGCTTTTTTCTCACTGTCACTGCATTGTTTTCTCCTTGTCTGCCCACTGTGCTTGGTGCATCATCTATGTTACTATCAGCGTTTTCCATATGCAGCAAAGGGAATGGAATGCAGAGCTCCAGAGATGCTCCTGGTTTTGCAGCTGGCACTGTGGTGGCTTGGGCAGATCTCCTAACCTTACTGCTTCTGAGGCTTTGCCTCTAGAAAACTGCAGGGGTGACAGCAGAACTGTTAAAATGATGGGGAAGTCAAGTCAAAGTTGATAAATGTGTTAGGATTGTTGCTGTGGTAGACAGTGCTAAATGGCTTTTCTGTTGGAGAAGTACTTTGTAGATGTGGAGGGACCTGGATCTCTATATATTTATAAACGCCATCTGTGCATCTTGATTTACCTGTTTTGCTGACAGGCCTTGCTTGAACTCACAGGATTAAACCAAAGTTGTGAGAGATGGGAGGAGAGGAACAAACATGTCTGTTCAAGACTTGCAACATCCTGTAGTCCCTATGGGAGAGCTGAATATTAAAGAAGGTTGTGAAGTAAGTAGCTCTGCAGGTGTGCTGGGAAAAAGTACAGATGTGCTGGTGACAGAGCTGGCTGGTAGACATTAGAAGCTGGGAAAATTGTTGGAGATAACAAAGCATGTAGTGAGGATGGGGCAAAAATGTCACTGGCTTTGAGGTGGAAATGAGGTATTTGCATTGTGTGCCTGAGTTGTGGAGATTCTCAAGTCCAAAAGACTGTGAAGATGCTGTGTGCTTGGTGCTTGGCTAGCAGCAGAGGAGGAGGGGATGCTTCAGATGGGTCAGTGCAAACATGTGGCCAATAAAGGAAATGGGAGTCACCAAGACAGGCCCTGGGGGTAGTTTGATACACGAATATAATGGAATATTTCACAGGAGGGCTTCAATATAGGAACAAAACTACACAAAGCACTGGCAGGCAGACCTCAGCAGATGCATCATCACACATTACAGGATGATACTGAAGTTGTTTTAGGGTGTCAATTTGTTTGATAGTAAAACAGTAGAAAATCTAAACTCAATCAGAAAACAAAACATGGGCTCTCCTTTTATTCTGTCTGGTTTGCTTATTTCAGGTGACTCTGGTGGGGCCTGATTCCCACACAGCCTTTCACAGAAAGCTTGTTCCCCAGTTTAAACACAGCCACGCACCTCGTTCACTCACTCAACCCCCCCCTTTCTTGCCCTCCCCTGCTTCCAGAAGGATGGGGGGAGAATCAAAAGAATGCAACTTCCACAGGTTGAGATAAGAACAGTTTAGTAACTAAGGTATAACACAAATCACTGCTGCTACCACCAATAATAATAATGATAAAGGAAAAGAATACAGCATCCCATCAACCACCGACAGATAACTCACGACACCCCACCAACCGAGTGCTGACCAACCACCTCTTCCAACCAACCCCGAGAGAACTAGGCCTTCCGGATCACCCCCAGTTACCTCCTGGGCATGACGTGCTATGGTATGGAATACCTCTTTGGTCAGCTTGGTCCTGTCAGTACAGTCCTGTCTCTCCTTCCTTGCGGCTTCCCCTCCTCCCCGGCAGAGCATGAGGCTCAGAAAGTCCTTGGTCAGGGCAAACATCGCTCAGCAACAACCAAAAACATCGGCCTTATCAGCCTTGTTCCCGGGTTAAGTCAAAACACCAGCTACTAAAGAGAAAAATACTGACTGCAACTGCTGAACCCAGGACACCCAGTACCACAAAGGCACATCATTACACTAAGAAATATTTTTCCAAGGAAGCTGCTGTATCTTGTGATCATTGAGTCACTTATGCATTCCTAATCTAGAGTATCAGTAATTTCAGTCAGTGCAGAAACAGGCTTCATCCCGTGTGTGATTACATGGGAGGAAGGGAGCAGGTAACAGAGTATGAGAGCAGCATGTGTGAGCAAGGAGGTCTCTTCTAAAACAGCTTCACTCTTCAGCTGTGCCTAGCATCTGTTGCAACACTGGCTACATGTATTTTATTTTGCCAAGCCCTTTAACAAGGCGCACAGTACTTTACCGGTATTTTTTTTAGTCAGTGGCCAGTATGACCTGGAGAAACTATGGGACCCTCTCATTTTTCACCCCTTTCCCCATTATCCATCTCAGTTTCCTTCCCAGTCCTGTCTCCCACCCTTCCCAGACTGCTGTCTTTCATCCTGTCACTTGCTGGCTGTAACAGTGCTGAACGGTGATTGTGGCCAGAGCAGACAGTGAGGACTGCGGCAGCAGGGAGGGCCTGGTGGCACAGAGCCCTGCTGGTCACCCAAACTAGGGGTGGTAGTGTCCACAGGAGGCAAGAGGAGCAGGGTGTGCAGGCAGGGAAGAGTGCAGATTTCATTGCTGTCTGGCTCTGGAAAGCAGGGAATGACAGAAAAAAACCCTGTCAAATGTCTCTGCTGGATACTTCCGCATACCAAGGGTTGCTCTAATCTGCTCTGTGTTGGCCAGGCCCCAAGGAGCTGTATGGCAGATGGGGACAGGGTTCCCCGACCATGTCCCCCTTAGTTTTCCCTTTAGACCAGAGCTCACAGCATGATATGGAAGATCGGAGGATTCATGTGCAGCTCATGGTACAGCCTGGGAGTGACAGCAGAAAGAAAAAGAATTAAAACCCCAATGTATTATGCAAGGCGGTGATTTGTTTGGGGATTTTTCATACTTCGCTCCATGAAAGCAAAGCTGTTTCAGTCACTTTGACCCCAGTTATTCTGGCTCTGCTACACATCGCACCGAATATTTGCTCTGCTAAATTGCATTGCTAGAGTCTCATTGGCATCTTTTCTTTGAAGTGATATCCTAGAGCTTTCATTTTGTTGCTGGAAATTCCTACATCACATCCCATAGTCCACCCCTTACAGAGCTCCACAACCCCTGCAGGCACCAAACCTCTGCATTAGGCTTTCTAACTGCAGGCCTGAGAATCAAAAGAGCCTTCACGCTGGCACATCAATCCAGGAGCTGAGATACTGACCGCATGTGTGAAATTCTGATTGGGTTTAGCTAATTTTGCATGACATGTCCTTACCAGTCTCTCCAGTCTCAGCAATTCAGCAGCATGAGACACAGCGTATTCGTGTACCTTAGGCCAGATCTCCCATCTCTGCTTCTCTGAAAGGTCTTTCTTTGACAATCAGGCGTGCCTTTCCCTCCTGCAATGATGTCTCAAAGCAGCCTGCTTAGGAAAAGCAAAGAACTCCTCCACGAGTTTGTTTGTTTGTTTGCCTTTAAGAGCAAACCTTGTTGATCATCAGCTAAAGCAGTCTGTCTATAGAGACCAAAATCACGTATGCACACGCAGCTTCATGGAGTTACAGTTTGGAGCCTGTGAATTAATTAGCAATTTCTCTGAAGAGCCAGAGCCTGACAATTCACAGACTTATAGCTCTCTGACTTTGATAAATTGAGAATGTACATGACAGCTTCCTGGGACCATGGTAGCCTACTTTATTCTGCAAACCACCAAAGCACCAGAGGAGAACTTGCCAGAAGTATACTAACACAACTCCTAAATGTTAGACATCAAAGCATTAAAGGACTTGCCGAAAGTATGCTAACACAACTCCTAAATGTTAGACATCAAAGCATTAAAGGGACTTTAAACCTGAGACAAATTAGAATTTGCATTAACTCTACTAGAAGAAAGTGAACTCGCATGGGAGGACTTGGTTCCTCAGCTCTCTGAGCATCAAGGAAATCCAATAAGGCTTGGGTAGCTTACTGGTAATGTTACAAACTGCCCATTGCTAAATAGTTCATTATCCTCTCTAGATAGTTTGTGTGTGTGCTGCTGACTCCAGAAATCCTTAGAAGAAAGTACAGGCTTAAAATTACACACCTCTGCTTCGGGAAGTCACTGCAGGAAATGTTAAAACCTTGTGTGCCAGTATTCCAGCAGCAGGGCTGTAAAGAACAGCTAGCACCGAAAACAAGAGCAATGTCCTACCACTCCGACTTTGCTCTTGCATTTGTTGTGTGCTTGTTGTTTCACCTTAAGGAAAACCATTACCTCTTGTTAGCTGGTCCAGCAGCTGGAGCTCAGCTGTGAACTGTGAACTGGACACTGCACAAATACCCCAAAAAATCCCTGTTTTGGGCAATGCCAGTCCAGATACATGAGACAGACAAAGGCAGGGGAAAGAGGCACAACAGGTAAAGACATTTTTCTCTCCCTTGGAGGTGATTTATTTCCTGGCTTTTTCATCACTTAAAGATGTGGACCACAATAACAGGCAGTGTCCGCAAGCCAGGATTGTCTGGTTGTAACACCATACAGATGTTAAACAAGCCTGAGCTGCAGCCTCACTTCACTGAGACAGATACAGCAGCACCTCAGTTTTGCTTCTAAGATGTGTTTCTTTCCTTCTAGAGCTTTATACTGAATATCACTGTCTGTGTAATGAGAGACCTCTCACTGCTGGTCAAGTTATTAATGATCCCATTTTTCCTTTGCAACACCTACCTGTTATTTGTGCCTTCTCCCCTATTTACTGCACACAGCAATGTCTTACCTAGTTAACTCTTCTTTCCTCCTCCTCAAACTTAGCAGTTCTAGATTCTATCTATACAGAGATGAAAGTTCATTAGTAAAAATATAAAATAGCTAAAAGGATTTGCAAAAGTTAACTTTCAGATTAAATATAATTAGACATTTTTCCTAAATGCCTCATGTGTGACAGTAGGAGGAGCAGACAGTCACTGTGATTGTCCCATGTTGCTTTTTACTTACAGCAAAATACAGCCGTTGGCTTTTCTTTGTTTTTAGCTGGAAATTTGTAATTGCTGTGCTTTGTATGTGTATGTGCTTTTTGTATGTGCCAAATCTGCTCACTCCATAAGCACTGACTGTGCCCCAGTGCAGGAGGAGTAAGGGAGTGGCTGGAGCCTGAGCTGCCATGGAATGCCAGACTGAAGAAGAAAGAAATATATATTGAGACACTTATTGTGCTCCCATTACTTTCTAAACAATGGGTTTGCAATCACATTTTGCTATTAAAAAAAGTCAAGTTTTGCCTCCCTACAAGATGTGTGGAAGACTAGGAGTCAGCAGGTAGATCTGTGCAGAGAAACACGCATCTGGGGTTCTGTTGATGGTCCTTTTTAGCCCTGTGTCAGAGCATCTGATTGTGGAGCTCTCTTGCCTGTACCAAGGAAAAAGGAAACTGATTAAGTACCAAGTGCTTAATTTAAACGTGATTAATTTGTTTTTATATCTCTCCCATTCCCAGTGACTTCACATTTCACTCTGCACAGTTGAAGGTGCACGCAGTAAACAGCTAACTGAAGTTCATGTCTGTCTTTTCACATTTTTGCATTAAGGCTTCGCCATCATTTCTCATACTTCTGCGGTATTTCAACTTATACTTGCAATTCTTCAGTCTGTGTTAAAGGCCTCACAAATTATTTTGTGTTATTTCTGGCCACGGTTCCTTTATTCTTTCAGGCACAGAAGAATTGCAGACAATTTTTCATTTCTTGTTTTGTTTTAGGGCATCCTAAAGGCTTGGAAACCACAGGGCAAATAAAGTAGTTGCAATTAAATATTATTTATTTCAAGTTGTTTGCAAGATCAGAGCTGACAATAATGTTCTACAACCAAGGAAATCTGCTTTGGAGTGTTTTCAGCTTCTTTGGACCACCGTGTATCTAGCCCCACCAGCTGCTTCTAAAACTTGTATTTCAGCTGGCATAATCTTATCATTAAAGGTGGATTTAACTGTAAGGAACCCATGAACAAACCCTTGTACTTGCAACCAGAAGCTGGGAGATGACTCTGCATTTAAGGTGCAAGCTCAGCTTTACTCCAGTGTTGTGTACTAATCCAGTATAACCGAGTGTCAAGATGGTGTGAACTCACAGCAGCTCCTTCAGAGGTGCATCTTGCTTTATTGTTCAGCTGCTGCTTTCTGCCTTTTCAAATCCCTTCTATGTTGTTATTTTTGTTTCTTGTCCTTGCAGTGGCAACATGAGGAAAAAGAGCTGAATTTGACCACATCCATGAGGATATCAAGCATTTAGACTTTATTGGTTTAGAAGCTTACTAAATTTAAACAGAAGCATTAACATGGCCTTAGGCTCTCTTGACAGTTATAAAGTCTTCCTTGGGGGGATTTCTGTAATGCTTTCTAATCAGCTTAAGGAGTTAATTAAACAGCTGTCACTTAGCTTCTTAATTCTGAGACTTGATGCTAAATAAGATTTGAAATTACTTATGCATGACTGAAGCATGGATTCTCTGATATAAATAAGATGGCTGCTAGTTGAAGGGGAAGAAAATCTGATTCTTTTTAAAATAAGTAGTAGAAGGATTCAAGGTGGTGCTCTGGAATAATGCTCTACAGGCAGATTAATAGAAAAGGAAAAAAAACATAGTAAAATAGAACAATGACTGCCAAATGGGATGGATTTTCAAGCAGTCATTCATTCCCATTTGATGGAATGCCCTGGACTTCAGGAGATTTCAGTGAGCATTTTATTCTCTTCCTGATTGCAGCCTGTGCATAGTAAACCCAAAAGCCAGATTTCTATTGAAAACAAGTAACATGCTTGATTTTACAAGTTAGATATTTTGCCTGCAAAAATACATTCCACTACTGCAATAGAAAATGTAACTGGAGCTCTCTGTGCTATAGAACATGTATTACAGTGTTGTGGGGACTTTTCAATACATTTCCCTTGTGTTTTGTAGTAGGACAAATACTCCTTCTGAAGGGTATGAGTGTTGCAGATTGCGTGATGAAATTCACTCGCAAGAAAGAAGCAGAAATATATTTTGAGATAAGACAGTGAGATAACGAAGCTCAATGGTAAATGCAAGAGTGGTTTAACAAGGTCCAACAGCAAAGTACACTTAAGTATTGGCTGCATAGAGAACAAGGCCAGGCAAAACTGCCAGGGACACCCTCCAGTTGAGTCATGAGTTTCAGAAAGGATCCCTTGTGTTCTGAACTCCTTCTCAGAGGCGAATTTAGGTGTGGCTGGATCCAGACTCGATCAATGGTTTAGGTCTAAAGGATTATAAATGGGCAGTTAGTCCTTTGTATCACTTGTCTAAGATTTCAAAGTTTCAGTATGCTTATTCCTAATTCATTTACCAATGATCCGATGTAGAACCATGCTAAAATGCTTTTGGAAAAGGGTGCAAACAGCTAATATTAAACTTTTGTCTTTTTGGGGCCCTGGAGCTTAGCATAAGTTAGTCATGTATTTATTTATTTTAAATGTTATTATTAATACAAACATTGGGAAATATTGTGTGAATACAGAGAGAACTAAGGGGAGAAAAAGAAATTCCTTAGGATGTAAAGATATTGTTAAAGTCCTTTCTTTCACCACAGGAATTATAAGGCAAAATATGTCCAAAGGAAAATTAAATTGCAGGGAAGCTACAAATTAAAATTAAAAAAAAAAAATAGGTATTCAGTTCTGCATTTCTACTTAAATAGGTGCTTACTGTGTACATCTTCTAAATATGTTTCTGCTGGAGGGCTTAATATGCTCAGTTATTTGACATGAATTTCTTCAGTAGGTAAGGAACACTCACTCCAGAATCTTCTTTAAACTAGTACTATTTTTTCAACATGGTAACAATATGAGAATAAATATTACCTGAGCTTCCATTTCTGTTACATGGAGAAAAATGTTTTTCTCTAATTCTTATTTCATTTTAGTACTTGGGAGCATCGAATTACAGAGATATGCTACATAATAGTTAGAGAAAGTTCAGCATCTTTTTAATAACTGCTCAGGGAATCAGCTTCTGGCTGATAGAATATTTGGCTATAGCTTTGCAAAAGCATAGCTATTCCCATCTTGCAGTGCCCTGACATCGTATCTCCTATAATCTGTGTTAGTTATGGATAAAGAACATATTTCTTCAGAAGATTCCTTTATCTCTTAAGCAGCAAAAAGCACCACTTTTAAATTAGTAACTATATAGATTTATAGCATTTGCATGCTGAGACTCTGAACTATAAATCTCTGTGTAGCTAAATAAGTATCATATTTGTTCCATCAAAATGAAATAATTTTTATATGGATTCAGCAGGGGAACACTAAGCCCTTTCTAGCCATTAAACAAATGGCTGAAGAAATGTTTTACTCTGCTCCTGCTGTGTAAATAGGTGTAAATGGTTATTATGCCTCTAAGTTGAAGGGTGGGATGCAAACCAGGTGCCTGAAGACATCATCCTCCACATCCATAGATGCAGAGATACTGCAAACAGAATGCACAGTGCAGTTACTCTTGTGTAGGTTAGCACACCTTCAGACCATCATCCAGCTCACTTTCCCCTTCTTTTACTGTAAAGAGGTATTGGGTGGATTTGTTTTCCTAAGACTGAACAAGTACATACTGATAGGAAGTCAGGAAATTTGTATGACCCCAAGGCATAGCTTCTTGCCCCTCACCACCCTCATTTGTTTTGGGGACAGAGGGGACAAAGCCTGGTATGGGGAATTTTATGGCTGCCTAAGTATCAGCAGTACTGTCACATGTGTTAAGGACTGTGCACAGTTCTGGCAGCACTCTGCTTTTGAACATAGATCTAGAACAGACAAAAACTACAAAACTTTGAATTTGGAACCCTTGACTATGGATAGAAACAACATATAAATTTGCTGCCTTGCCTTAGAATCAAGCATGAATACACTCATCTCCTTGCATTTAAGTACTGTTATTAAAGTAATTGGGTTTACTCACACAATTGGGTAAAGCACAGATCTGCCAGACTGCAGCCCCAGATAGAAGGCTCTAAGGCAGGACCTGAGACCATGTTACTGAGCTTTGAAGCCAGCTGTGACTCTGGACATGCAGAATTGCCTGTGGATTAGATGAGCTGTGCACATGGTTTTAGAAGGTAGCAGAGAAGGAAAGCAGGGTGGTGGTGCTGAAGCAGCAGATGGCCTAAGTAGCCTGGTTTTGCATGTGTTGCCATAAAATGGCAGGAAACTGGTATGTTAGACTGCAGTCTGTATTATGAATATCCAAAACTAGCACTTGGATAATTCAGAAACTTGAAAGAAATTCATGGAGCTTGTGAGAGCCATTCTCAGTTACTAGCTTTTATCAGGGGAAATTACATTTGCCTTTGGTAAGCAGATCTTATTAATCACACTGTTTCAAAGGCTTGATTATTAAACTTGCTGTTGCATTATAAAATAATTGCAAGGGTCATATTGTAATGTGTCAGTAGAGGAAGAAAGCTGTTCCTGCATGGGAGAGCAGATTTTTTCAACTTAGTAGGCATGTGGTACGGCCTCAGATAGTCCCAATGAAATGAGATTCATACCCAAATGTCATCAAAATCAGGACCTAATGCTAGGATTCTGTAATTATAGTGAAAGTGTAATACCACTTGTCCTGTTAAACTGAAGCTGCTCCCATTTGCAGCTCTGTGGAGCCTAAAGGAGAGTGGCAGAAGTATCTAAATAACCCACATGCAGTAACTTTGCTGCAAAGACCGGATGAGAAACAAATAAAAGAACCTGGAAACTTAATTGCAAATCTTTCTGAGATCTCAGTTGCCTGGATAATATATTCTCCACTGGGAACAAATGTGCACTTGAGACAGAAGGGCTGTATGGTACGAGCAGATATTCTCACCTTTGTATGAATTATGCTATCAAAATATCTAAAGGGCTTTTGTGCTGAGAGAGAGAATTTTCTTCTTATGCTCTCTTTTTTTGTGAAATCTTACTTCACCCTCCCCTAAAAATCATGTTGAGGATGGGGCAACTTTAGCAAAGCCGCTATCAGAAGACCTTTTTTCCTTTTTTTTTTTTTTTTAAATATTGCTTTGAGTCTGAATAAAGTGCCTCTGTTTCTCTAAGTAATAGGAAAAGGTCTTTTTGATCTGTGCCCTTTACACGAGGGAAATCTCAGTTTCTCTTTAACCCATGAGGCAGTAGGGGGAGTTGTCTTCTCCTGCTAACTTGGTTTCAATCTCCCCCTTTGTTGTCTTCCACAAGTAAAACCAGGTCAGCCTCAGAGCTCATAGTGTGAGCTATTTAGATAATGAGGAGTTAGCACCTGGGGGGCTTTAGAAGCTTTTATTTCACAAGAACCAACTGAAGTCAGGAGCCTCTTGTTCTATGGGATAGTCCATGGTTCACAGGCACAGTTCTGACTAGCTCAGAATCCCTTCCAGGAATGAGCAGTATCTTGCAATTAGGAGCCAAAGAATTCAGGCACCAATTTGTGTACTCCATGTATCTTGGCACAAGCCAGTGGTGTCTGCTGTGTGAGACTGATGTGCCACCCAGGTAACTGAGAGCACTGTTTGGTCTCATGATCTTCGTATAACCAGAGCTCAGTGCTTTTAATAGAAGTGATAAATCAAATAGAAGGAATGTATTTTGTAATAACCTTCACAATAGTGATGTACCAGAGACACAGGTCACAGCAGAGCTCATTTTGTTTAAATGATTCTCAGCATCCTTGCTTTTTTGGAGAGAATGGTTTTGCACAAGAGTCATTTACAGGTAAAGACACAGTTGTGAACAAATGCTTGCCCACCATTAGCTAACGAGAGCCAGGATAATCCTAGAAAATCTGATCAGGACCTGATTCCCATTTAACTGAAATGGTGGCAGTCTTAAACTAATTCCCTAATTCCCAAACCAAACTTATTCCCTAACAATTATACAGGATTTGTTTGGTCCAAACGTTGACATTATGTGTGTTCAGTAGTGTCACAGAATTTCAGTGCTTGTAGAAAACCTCTGCGAAAACAGTTTTGTGGGTAAAACAGCAAGACTTAAAACATGAATTTTGTGTGATCATTGAGGTTATTAGTGAGCTGCTCAGGATGGAGATTTTACTGTCGCTAGATGCAAGGTACATCTTGTTTACGTGGTGCAGGGTCATTCCTCCAATGTTTGGTTTCTCTGATACCTGATGAGCATTCATGAAATAGCAATTAGGGCATGACAAATACCTTAACAGGCCTGAATCAGAACTGGGAGTTTGGTTCAGGGATTGAAGGGAGGAAATTTTTCTTTCCTGCCTGCTGCACTTGGAACAGTGTTTGGCATAGCCATTAGAAATTAAAGTGAATTTGAATCTAGGTGGTACTAGTGAATTAATAGCAATATATATTAATCAAAGAGGCTTTTATTCTTGTCTCTTAGGAAGGAGAGATCCTGAATACAGCTATTCTGACTGGAAAAACAGTGGCTGTCCCTGTCAAAGTGATCTCCGTGGAAGACGATGGCACTGTGACTGATCTTCTGGAATCTGTGGAGTGCAGATCATCAGATGAAGACGTCATTAAGGTAGGATCATACTGCTGTGCTCCATTACACAAAGACAGAGGCCTTGCAAACCGGTGCTGTTCTCTAATGTAACAAGTCATCTTCCTAACTGTTCTACTGCTGGAAGATGAAGGTGTATCACTGTTAGGTACAGATTGGTTTGGTGGAGCAATACAGCATACACAAAATCACACATTTTTCATCCTGAGTGTCAAATACTTGGAATTGTCTGTCACTTCCCACTTTTAAAGTATTTTTGGAGTTCACTCTACCTTTGCCTTTTAGTTTTTGGCTATATGGGCTGTGTAGGAATGTTGTCAACTGATGTTCTAGAGAAGGAGGTAGTTCCTCTGCGGTTGCTTTGCCGTATTGGAACAGGAATTGTATGGCTCAAAGTTGGGGTCTTGGTCATTACCCATCAGTGTATTGAAAACAGCATTAACTTCAAATTCGGAATTTTCTTTGGTCACAATTGCTACTAGGATGTGTCACAGGAGACATGTTGACTGCCAGTCATGACTGGAAACTGCTGGATAAGATATTTGACCAGTAGATTTACTCTGTACAACAGCACTGTAGCCTAAACCTCCCTGAAATATAAATGGCAAGACAATAAGATATTGCTGATCTCAGTTGTGACTCAGAGTATGTACATTCCTAGTCAGTGGTGAGGAGAGAGCCTGCAAGAGTGTCTTTAAGAGCCTTTTCATTACTGGAATCATATGGTCAGACTGGATCCTCAGAAAATTGCTGCTTCTTGGAACTTTCAGCTTGTATCAATATTGCTACTAAAAGCTTGTAGGCTTGTAAGAAGTCCTGCATACTCCTGCTCAGCTTGGTTAACAGTTAACACAGGTTAATGGTTAACACACCTGAATGGTAGTGGAAGGACATGGTCAGCAGTGGCAGTTGCGGGAGATGTGGTAGAAAGTATTCCAGCATAGTGACAGAAATATTGGCTTGTCTACAGCAGCTTTTATCTTTTCACAAACTCATCTGTGGCTGTCACTTGAGAAGAGAAAGTGAGAGACATGGCTACAAATAAAAGTTAAAATTGAATGTTTTTTAATGTAACCAGCATGTTGCAAAGCCACTACAAGTACTACAGGCTGCCCCTGCAGCTGCTGGAAATCCCTGTTATCCCATTAGTTTTTGTGAGCTGCACCATATTGAGGACTTGGCCTTTGTGAAATATGCCTTAGCCTGAAGCTGACTGGATTGCTAAACTTTCTCCCTGTTATGGTAGTTCATTTTAATTTGAATTCAAACAGCCCAGGGTAGTGTTCAGCTTCAAAGCAAGACTCTCTGGGCCCCATCACCTGAAAGAGATTCTTCCTAGTGACCATTTTTTGCCTTTATAGGCAAAGATGGGTGTAGGTGCTTTGTTGTTGCTGTCATGTGGGAAACTGTTGAGGGGTTAAGACATATGTACAGATTTAGTAACTTCATGTCACAGAAGGAGTGATAACTTTGAGCAGGGTAATTGAAGAATAGAGCTCGGTACAGGTTTGAATGATCTTTCTTGCACTATCTATACAGATGGGTTTTTTTGCTCAAATATAATTTTTACGCTCACTGGACTTGCTTCAAGTAATTTCTTCATGATAATTTCTTACACACAAGACAAACCCAAGCAATTTCAAAGTCCAACATTCGTTATTTTTCCCTTTTAGAACTACTCAGGGTTTCTATTTCTCTGAACAGGCACCATGTTGGTATTTTCTGATTAAATGTGTCTGTCTAGCTGTCTTAAAAGAGACATTTTTTTTTTGCTTCTATGAAGCCCTTTTGAACCTGATAAATCATCCAAGTATATCAAACTCTTAGATTGAATCTAGGTTTAAAATCAGAGAAATTAATTGGGGTCCTTGTCTTCCCTGTGGAAGTTAATAGACTAAGTCTTCACTCACTAACTCGCTCATTAGCTAACTTTTTAACTGTATAAAAAGAACTTGAAAGCAAATACATAATTTGGAAGATATTTTAAAAACCAGTTTTGTTTTCTGGAGTTTTATCAGAGTTATTTGGCATGTTCATCGGATGTTTGTGCAACAGTTTTGTCTGATATAAATCTACAACAATCTGTAGGATAAATATGCTCAACTCTAACCGTGGCAAAGAAATTAAAGTTGTAATACTGCTGAAGTGAATAGCTAACATTGGTTGTAAGTACATGAATATACCAATAAAGGTTTGTGTGCTTATCATTACACAACAGTGCTAAAGATAAGCCCTATGTCAAAACAGGAAATCACAAGTCAGAGATCAAGATGTTCTGGCCTTCTGCAAACAGCCCCTAGAGTTCATTGCTCTGCAGCAGGAAGGCAGGTTTGAGCAGCATTAACTTGAGTTTAAAGGGAGCTCTTAATTGAAAATGTGTCTCAGAGTTTCCAGTTTGCTTGCTCAGTTTCACTTCAAGCCTTATTCACAGACATCTAATGAAGATAAAGATACATAATTACTGGCCAGCCTTCAGCATGCAACAGTAATTAGAGTTTCTGTTCTCTGGACATTAGAGTAGTGAATAGAAAATGGAAGAAAAAGTCTGCTTAAGATGCCCATTGAAATATAAAGAAAGATTAAATTTCTTTGTGTCTTTCCCATTGCTGTTTTTCAATGCATCTGTCATGTAGCATCTAACAGATTGATTACGTCTTCATGGCTTAGCTTTTATTCCTGTTTCCTTGGTGTTGATTAATGATGAGTTTAAGCTCAATTTCCTTGCAGAATGAGGATACCTCATCTTTCTTTTCGTTTCAGGGACCACATTTATTACGCAGCTCTTTCATCTGAAACTTCAAAGATCTTTAAAGAGCTGGACCAAATTCTGCACTAACTTGTTTCCTGCCAGACTTGGTTGAATAAGTCAGGACAGAATTTAGTCCACTGAAACAGTATTTTTATTGACAAATTGTTATCTGAAATTATTTGGTCCATCATGACAGAGTAACCACACCAAAAATAACATGGAGGCATGCTGTGGGCTCTGTTTCACAAATGAGGAATCCGAGACACAGAAAAGTTGAAGTGAGAATTTCAAAGTGCTGTGAAGAGATTCTGAACATTGAAGTACATTGTAGAACTCCTATTGACCTCATGGAAAAGAGATTGGTGAGCAGACTATTTTGCTGAGTTCTTAATATGGATCAAATTCTCAAGATATTTTGAATCAAAAATGAGGAGATAGGAAAAATCAACATCTTTTATTCTGTCATTTTGAAAAGACATACCCATCCAGAATGGCCTTTGTTTTCAAGGCTCAACCAAGCCTGAAAGTCTCCAAAGCAACACTTTCTAATGCTTTCGGTTTCCAATTTGATAAGTTAATTGAAAATCTGCATTTTGGTTGCCCTGAAATGAAAACTCCTTTAGGTTCATTTTGTTTGATCAGTTAACTAAAAATTCCAATTATTCTCAGCTCTGTCCAGAAGCCACTTGCCAGAAGTAACATAGTGAATGGTGCCAACACTGGGAAGAGGATACAGTTTCTCTGTCACTTTTATGTAATACACTGTGTATTTTGTAGAGGATTCCATTCAAAATCTGTGTGTTATCCAAAATTGTGTAATTTTCTAACAAAATACCTGTAGCTTATTTCTTTCTAGAGCATCTTGTTCCTTTCTTAGGTAAAGGTGCAAACAGGAGGCAGACATACTAACTTCTGTCTATATTACAAGCAAACTCCTGGGACAGAAGGAGTAAAAGGAGGGTTGTGATTTCTGGTATTTCTTGCACAACCTGGGACTTAATGGTGAGCCATGGGGTTGTACAGGATGTTATGGTGTGGCTTCTCCCTCTGAATTCCTATTTCCCAAAGTTCTACAACCAGTTTTGGCTCTGGGAAAATAGGCAGGCATTTTTGCTTGTCCTCTGTAGCATCTCATCTTTCTGGCTTTGCCTGAGGAGTGAAGCCGTGATGTTTTATCCCTGCTTGCTGTTTATCAAGCAGCTGTAGAGTTGCAAAGCCAGATTGCTCCTACATGATAGGAAGGTATTCCTGATGGAGCGAAGGGTTGTTACCCACTTTGTTCTGTTCACTTCGGACTTTATTGGAGGGGATAACAATGCACCTGGCAACTTGTGAAATATTACTGCAGGCTAATAAATCTTTCAGTAACACTTAGTGTGGTTTTATCAGTGGCAAAATGCCTTCTTTTTAAACAAGTGACAGACTTTACAAAAACTGAAGCATTTAAAATAGCCTGAAGCAGACAGTGTTTTAAAACATTAAACTTTCAGCAGCTGTTTCTCTTCTTCCTTACACGGGTTTTTTTTCTTACTTACACTTCAGGGAAAAGTTGAATTCTACAGTTAGTGGAGTGACAGAGTAAAAAATCAAAAGGAGGAGATAATTTGAGTCCAGGATTTTATCTGCTCCTTAGTTTAGCCTTGACAGTTCCAGTGCTGCCGATTTCATAACGATATTGCTAGTGGCAGTCCATTTGATATTCTTTTTACAACACATTCTTAGATACATGCGGTTACACAAATTTTCAGTTGCAGCTTTTAACTGAAAAAGAAACCGCTTGTGGCAGGTCAAAAGCATAGGGCCACAAAATGGAGGTACTGAAAAGATACAGAAGAGAGTATGGAGAATCACAGTTTTTCTGTGATCTCTGGAGTTTAAGCCTGGCTGAGAGTGATTGGAGGTGTATGTTATGGCCTGATGGAGTTGAACAGCTCAGCTAGTCAAAGGGAGAAGCCAAGTAGTCACCCTTTCCTGGTGCTTGCTCTAGTGATTTGGTGGAGGGAGAAGGACAGAAGGAGGAGAAAGCATCCTGCAGTGGGGCAAAGCAAAGTGGAAAACAAAGAAAAGTGAGCAAGAGCAAGCCCCTGTTTCAGAAGCAGTAATCTATTAAACCAGCTAACCAAAATGTGCAACATCACATTGAAGTGAAGTTGTCACATGGGTTTTGGTTGCTCAGGGTTCGGAAGATACAAATAGAAGGAAAAGCCAGATGTAATCAGCATAGTTTGATGAATGATATCAAAGAAAATACTTTCCTATCAACAAATGGTAGTTTGTCTGGATTGAACACTTGCCTAGAATATGGTTGTGTAGGGCTGAATTTTGTAATGGGAAAATAAATCTCTGCCTTGAGGGCTCAGTGAAGATCAAGTTCATGCCATGTTTTTTCCACATTATAATGTGTTTTCTCTCACCAGCTGAACTGCCTTGTTCCATCCCAAATAATTTTGATCTGTCTTGAAACAAACATTTGATTTAAGTCAGCAAATGGATGTTTTTATTTTCTGCAATGTCCAAACATTTCATTCTGATAGAAAATAATGAAATCATGTCCTGTCATTTCAACTCAGTTTCAGTATTCCTGACATCAGAGTCTTTCTGAACTTTTCACCTTACGATGAAGCAACTGTGAAGAACAAAATACTTCTTCCAACTGCTCTAGCAATCAGGAGACAAAAAAATCTCAGGAAAATGTGGCATCGAAATTAAAAGTTGTAATAATAATTGTCAGTGCATGTGCTGTTAGTGTTGGTTATAAAGGGAGCAGGACCAGTTTTATTCTCTTTCTGGTATGACGAGCAAACATAGCAAAGGAGAGTTCTGAATGTAGAACTGATATAACATCCCACATGTCCCAGGAATCAACTGAAACTCACCTAAAGCTGTTGAATTTGCTGGGTTTGTCCCTTTTCTGTACTGCTTATTCACAATTTGGATGTGAATCTTGACAAGTAACAAGGTTTTCTGTGGAGTTGTTTGCCTTTTTGTAATCATCCATACTGAAAATCCCAGTGTGACTGCTACAGTTGATGCTGTCTACAGTTTCTTTATAATTATGCAAGCCTATAAGCTTATAAGATATAGAACCTCTCTGTAACAGAAAAAATCCAAATAATTCCTGATTGAAGGCTTCCTCAAAATTATACAGAAGACATCTACAAATCTGTCTCTTTGTGCTTAATGGGAAAGAACATGTGTTCTTGTAGAGGCAGGGATGATAATCTCTTTTTTCTTTGGATATTTCTGTTCCTTTATTAGGAGAAATATGTCTGTATTCATAGAAAGAATAAGGCAAAATCTAAAGAATATCCAGTCACTAATGCCAAAGGAGATCTGAGTGGGCAGGTTTAATCATTTGATGAACCCAAAAGGGGCTGATGAATGTCTCTAATGTGTTAAACTATTGCTAAGGTACAAATCTATGACTGTTTCAGAGGAACTAACATGGAGCTGCCACCCCTGTCTTTCTGCTGGCCATGAGTGCAGCTGAGTGAAAATTAATCTTTCCTTTTGATACTGCTTCTTTTTCTGTGGATGAGCTCTCTGCCTGCTCAGCTCCCTGCTCCCTCACTGAATTCATTTCACATGCTCACAATGCTTGTGCCAGCACTGGGAAAGAAGTGACATTGGAGTAGGAGTCAGTAGCTGAGGGTGAGAGATGGTCAGGAGGGCTTCTTTCTCTTATGTATATGCTTAAATGACATGTGAATTACAGTTTTGCACAGGCATTCTGATGCTGTCACATACATTACCATCCATGTAAAAGGCTTACCTGGCCCTGTGGCTGTGAATCCCCCCCCCCATGAAGTTGCTCAGGAGCTGTTGTGAAGATATTCCAAGTGGCTCACCCTGTTTCTGAGTGTCAGATTTGTACAGTGAAAGATGCAGGAATGTCAAAACCACCTTGTCTTCCAAAGGGGATTGGGAGTTTTACTGCCAGCGTTGAGAAGTGCTCCATCATCTCAAAGAAAAGAGATTGGTTGATTGCTAGAAAAAATGTACCAAGGAGGTAAGGAACAGACAAGCTGAATACAAAGGGAAATCAGTTCTTTCTTCCACTGGGCTAAGCCAGCAGTGCATTATTGAAGCACATGATGGCACACAATAGAAATGAAAGCTAAATTGGGCTCACATCATCCAATAGCACCTGTCTCCAAAACTTACATTAATCATTGTAAGTTGTGATTATTTCTCTTCAGAAGATCCCTTCAGCTTTAAAACTCTTTGGGTTCTTCAGTTCCAGTGACCGTCTGGCACTTCCTTTTAGAAGACTGTGGTATTTATAGCTCTTTGTGCCTGCTGTAAGCCAGCCTCCAGATCATGACATAAAATTATGTGTTGCTTTGTTACCGTGCAGTGAAAAGTTACAATATGCAATATAAATTACTGTCTTCTTGGCCCAATTTAGGATTTTTCTGGAGGCCTGAGGTACAGATGGATGTCATTCTGGATGTCTCAGCCACAAAATGACTTTGCTTTTGCTTATCATTTGGAAGACTGTCCCAATATTGTATTAGTTATGGAAGCAAATGGTCTTATTAAAACAAAAATATATGTGACAAGACATTTTCAGCTGATTTAAATACACTTAGATCCCATGACTGTAATCATGGCCTGTTCTCTCTTCTTCAGTGGTAATGAAGAGAGGAGGTATGGTCTAGTGATTGAACCTGGGTTGGGATTTAGGCATTACAGATTATAATAAGGGCTCAGTCTGCATACAGTGTGTGACGCTTGATTTTATTTCATTTGCCTCTGCCTTAATAAAATAGAGTAACAGTTGGATAACCTTTTGGATGGGTTTTCAGATGCTGCATTGAAATGTGCTGGTTATAGTAGGTGCTCTGGCATATGCTTTCAGCTGTGACATCAGTGTGCTATTGTGAACATTGACATGTCATTTGTTTGATCTGTCTCAGCATAGACATATACAAAAGATGTATAATGGTTCTGAATTACCTTGACAGATAGAGAGCACTAATACTAAATCCTTGAAAAATGCTTTGAGATCCTTATATAAAATGTACTATCAGCACTACGAATGTTACTAATATACATTAACTAGAACAGAGGCAGACTCTTAAGGAAGCACTCCTGTTAAATTTAACTTCATCACAGCACATAAAAATTACTGTCATGATAAAATATTAGTGGCTGAGTAAGGATTTAGAAATATTTCCAGATTTCTTATGTAAAAGAGTCTGTGCAGGTCTGCTGACAAGATTTCTTCCCTTTCATCCACTGTTTGAACCATATTGCATTACTTTCTAGGCCCTTGTTGAGGCAAGCATGTAATCCTCTTTGCCTGAAGCTTAAATGGCAAGAACTTTGTGCATCAGGCCACAGGCTAAATGAATTGACTTAGGCCAGGTAAGTTTCAGACCTTTCTGGTTGAATCACAAATACTTTTCTATTCTGCTTTAGGCAGGTAATCATGCTTACTATTTACCAGACCAAGCATTAATTAATAGGAATAAAGAAATGAACACACAAATCTAGAGGGTGAATAGTCCCCTTTGAAACCATGGAGAGTGATACTCGAATTTGTGAGTGCAGTCTAGAGCATTTCTAAATTCAGGCATTTAAACATCAATGTCCTGCTACAGTTCTAATGGTGAAACATCTCTATCCACAGAACAGATTTTCATGTCTCTCTTCACTTCCATATATGTGCAGAAAAAAATGAATGTAAAGACAGAACATGGAGATGATTTGTCCATCTTTAGATAAGCTTCTCTCTCCAGTTCTTGCCTGTTAGCTCCTGTTGTTGCTAACATTCAGCTAGTAGTACCCACCCCACTCGTCATTTCAACTCAGCCTCATCTCTCAGTCCTCCTGCAGTTCTGTAGTGGCTCTCCAGCTGTGCCACTGTTACTACTGCTGTTGCTATTTTTCTGTGCTTGCTGCATCTTAAATATTTCTCTCTATATTTCCGCCCTTGGGTTACCAGTTTTTAGTCTTCTTATATCAGCCCCAGTTCTAATCTTTTCCGAAAGCTTTGAGACAACAAAATATCTAGTGGTACCCTCATGCCTCATAAGCACCATTTGCTGCATGTCCAGATCCTGCAGTTCCTCATTTAACTTTGCAGGAGTGCTCAACTTCCACTTGCAGGGCTAGATAAGCTTGGGCAAAACAAATACATCTCATAAGAGACCAATTTATTCTTTTCCAGAGATGTTTTCAGTGTGGTATAATCAAATCTTAAAAATTGCTATCCTTAAATAACTCAGAATGAGCATGTTTTGAGGCAGATGTTTTTGTGTTGTTTCGTTCTGTCAAGTGCAGTGTAGTCCTGGCTTGTGCTCTTAGCGCTTCCCTGGTTTCCCATGATGACTTCTGACTACCCATTTACTTGCTCTGTCTGCTGTTACTTACAAAACTGATGTAATACTTCTGAAGGATTTCCAAGAAGATAAACAAATAAAATACATCTGAAAAGTGCTTTGAGGTGTCAGAATACAAAGAGTTATCGGAGTCCAGTTTATTATCAAAAATAGTTATCTATAATAGTTTTTATGCTGTACACATGTGACAGGATCTGGTCTTCTGCCTTTTCTAAGGCTGGGGCTGGAGTATTATATCTGTAGGAGACATTAGTGCTATTATTTTTCCCACATTAGCTACCCCTAGAAATGCTGAACAACTTTCCCATTTCAGCCTTGTTTTGCAGCATTGTCTTGTTTAACTGGTTATTGGATGATAAGCCTGATTTCTGAAGCTATTTAAGCATTCAAATCCAACTAATTTAATTGGGAATTAGAAACCTAAGCACCTATAAAAACTGGCCGTAATGGCTCTTCAATTTTAGTTAAAAGTGTGGGTATTTAGAGCAGGTGGGTATTATAGAAAGCTGATATTTTCTCTCAATTTATATAATCTCTTTCATTTAATAACTATTAAAATAACCAGATTATTTGCAAGCAGGTAATTATTTTGCAACTGCAAAGGGTTTTGTTTGAGTAAATTTAAGCACCTTCTTTAGACTTCAGAATTCAGCAGTTTTTTCAGCATTTCTGAGAAAAGCTGTTGTAGGGTTTGAGATTTTGTGCAGACCTGGAGCTGATACCAAGATGAAACCTATGAACATGACGTTCCATTATATGCTCCATTTCATTCCACTAACAGCCAGAGAGGGAAGAGCAAAACTTCAGTAATGAAGGAAAGTATCATTTGCCCTGGTGACTTAGCATCTAAAGGCACAATGAATGTGTACTGAACTACATTTTAGGCATCATCTGTAAGCACTGGATTAATTGCACTTGACTGTCACTAACACAAAAAATCAGGCCCAGTCTCACATGCACACATACAATTTCTGTAATGGTTAGATCTGATTTCTACTGCTGAAAATCCAGAGTTAACCCAGTGCAGTTAATGGGATTACTGTGCACTTTATTTGATGAAGAGAAAGTCTATTCCTTACTGGGAAATTTTTTTGTGTCTAAGCACTGCTCTCACTGTCCCTGGATGGTTTAGTTTGGCATCAGCTTGATGCTGAAAGCAAAGATCAGCCAGAGCCAATTTTAGCTGTTTCAGTGCCATAGCCATAAGTCAGCCCATGTTTCCTTGAAAGTTCTTCACACATTTTGATGATGCTGAGCTGAGTTTCAAGCTTGTAACAAATCTTGAAAGCAACTGTTTCCCTAGGGCTGAGAATTTCATCACAAGGATTTCACACAGGCCTGCAGACAGGAGAAGAAACAGCCCCCCTGGCAATAAAGTTGTATGAACTACACTGATTTTGGAAGACACCTTGACATGTAGCTTTCCAAATTCTGCCCTTTGTTCCCAGGTTAAACGATGTGTGTGTCTAATCTCATCTCCTGCTGTGTTCTAAATAGATTAAGCTGGGCTGCATTCACTGATATTTTTGTCTTTGGAGCTCAGGCTGCAAGGAAAGCTGTACACAGGTATGAGTAACTTCATCCTGTACTTCTTAGTCTCCAGATCTGACAGTTATCATCTGATCTCTAGCAGGGCTAATTGCTGACAAGAGTTTTCTTCTTGGACTGATTGGTTGTTCTGTTGCTGTTGAGGCTCTGAGAAAACTGAGTGTATAAAATGAGACATTAAAAGTCATAAAGTGTGCCCAACACAGAAAAACTGAAGAAAAGATAAATCAGAAATTACTAGGGCACATTTGAAGATGATCCCAGAAGCACATTAACTGGGCGAGGACTTCCTTCACTCAGCAGAGTGAAGAAATAATCTGGTATTGTGCTGTTGGAGAGAGGATACATTGTGGAAGAGTCTTGGTCTCTTTGCCATTCAGACGTCAGCAAAAGATGAGTTACCTGCTTTACACACTGTCAAGGGTGAAGTGATTTACAGACTTATATTTTAAACTGTTATTTTTAATCATATACTTTTGCCAGAGGTTGATGTCAAGATGATGTCAATCCTTTAGAGCCATAAGGCATTCCTTATTTTACAGTATCTATCCCCAGATTTAGTAATATTTAGCTTTATCTGGCCAGTCATTTATTTCTTGTTTAGTGAAAGGATTAGAAAAACAACTTGATTGTAAGGCTGAGGTTTTCAGTGTGATTTAAGGTCACTGACCTGGTGTAGTCTAATGGGAGTTAAGCACTCAACTTCAGGTTTCATTGGAAAATATAGTTCAAGAGATGAGTTTAAGTGCATGATTAGGATGAAATCTGAAGTACCTCTGGCAAGGTCTGACAGCAAGCAGGTGATGTCCACCAACCCAAAAGCAGAAACACTCGCATTTACCAGCCAGCTGCAGTAAGTACAGAAAATTTTGCTGAATCCTCAGACTTATTACTCAGCTATCACTGCATTTCTCTTTAGATGCAAAGCCTTCTGTTCAGACCCACCTAGCACCTGCAGCACACAAGTTGGAACTGAGAAGCATGTTTATGTCTTCTGGAATCTGGTCCCTTTGCAGACCAGTTTGCTGCTAGCAGATTTTATGGTTGCTTCAGGGCTGCCCTAAGTTTTAATGAGTTTTAATGAGCTAAGTCATAATGAGATGATCACTCAGGCAAGCTTTTTTGGAGTTTGGTATGTTTTATCATCCTAGAAACAACTACAGCTTGGCTCCTCCATCAGAAGCTGACACTGCAGTGAGCAGTCTAGTTATGCATAAGTGGAAAAGCCTCTTATGTTTTATTTCCTCTTCATAGCAAGACAGGAGTGCAGGCAGGCCAAAGAGTGTATCTCTGAGGATACCTAGAGGTCCTCCTTGCTCATAAGAGAATCAAAATAAGGAAAAAACCTTAAAATGATCCCATTCTGCCTGCACTGGTGTTCTTGTTAACCAGAGGGAAACTACTGAGAGTGGTTTTCTTATAAAGATGTACACCAGTATAAAAGAATGCCAGCTTCCTAAGGAATGGGGCACCACCATGGTCTCCCACTGTATACTTGTCTGTTCCAGTAAATACTTACCTAGCTAGCCTTGGCCTTTTGGGAAGTTACATCAAGTGTTTCATTTGTTAGAGTCATGTTTTTCTCTTTCACTTGAAATGTAGCCTGAAATGCAGAAAAGAGCAGTTTCTAATTAAGCTCCCACCTAAATCCATTATAAGCTTCTGAACTCATTGGGACAGGGAGATAAAAGAACTGTAATGATCGCAATATGTAAATATGGATGTAGAAGTTTGTTTGGAGAGAAGGAGGTTAGAGGCCAGATGTCATGAAACTGAACATAAAACTGCTTGGTACAAATTTAATCAGTGCATTAGTTATCATGGATTTTCATAAAAATAAAGTAATAATGCACATTCATGTTTCAGATCATAAATGTGAAGTGACAGTCCATGTGTTAGCCACTGAAATTATATTATAGACCAAAAAAAAGAATAGTAGATGAAATTGAAAAAGCAGAAACGAGGGTTGTAATAGAATTGGGCATTGGCATAAATATAAATCATGAAAGGGAGATAGATTTAATGAAAGATATGAAAGCCAGAAACTCAAGGTGTTAAAAAGATCATCTGCTCGTCTGATAAAAATCCCTAAGGCTACACAACTGTTAGCTGAAACAGCCAGATTTACTAAAAGTAGATGAACTTCAAAATTGCATGAGGAGTAACATATTACAAGGGAACGTGCAGCTGCAGTACACACAGTCTATTAAGAAGTTGTGCAAAAGAGAAAGAAGCTTAGATTGATGCATTGGAAATTTTGTCAGAAGATTTACAAGTAGGTATGGGAATGAGAAAAATTGTTGTAATCCAAAGAGCCTAGATAGCAACATTTACACGCTAGCCACCTATAAGTATCTGGAAAACAGCACTCTCTGTGAAATGAGTTGGCCAGGCTAATTCTGTGGATGTTTTTTTTGTACATAAAAAGCAGGTAGGACAGACACAGATGCCATGTGAGTGATGTCTCCATCTAAGTGTCTGCTAATGTGGCAAGATTTATTTTAGCTTGTGAAAGCCTTTCAGGTTTCACACATATCCATCTATAAGTGCAAAACACCCTAAAATCTCCCTTGTCTGCACATGTCTGAGGAAGAAGGCTCAAAGATCCAGATGAAACTGTGCTAAGATCTCCTCTCAGTTTCTGAGGGTGATAGAACAACTCTTTTTTAGTACTGCTTTATGCAAAAAAACCTGTGGAACCAACAACTTTGAAGTGCGGCTTCATCCCAAGCAGTCCTATAGGCACGAATAACTACACACTTGAGTTTTTGCATCAATCATAGTTCTGCAGGAAATATCGCACTTCATTTTCCTTCTCCCTCCATTATATGGAGTCCTGCTTTTCAAACAAATGAAAAGGATTAGGGAACCTCTTCTTAACTGCTGTACCTCAACCCACTGAAATACACACATGAATACACAGAGATTGGGTGAGACACAGCAGAGTAAAGCCCAAGGAGGAACTAAACATACCTTGTAATCAGTTTTTCTATAGCATGATTTTGCATGGTGAGAATAATCTTAGCAAGTGCCTCATAACATTTTCCTGAGGCAGACAACCCTTATTAACCTGAAGGGAAATAAGGAATTTAATAAGTCACCTGAAAATCTCACAACAGTTTAATTCTTGGAGAAGTTCAGAAGGCTTTGTGGAGCCTGTTAAGTGCTGTACCACACAAAGTGCTCCCTCTTTCCCAGTCTTACTCTCCCTGGGAATGGATGAGTGTCAGTCATCAGATATCTGGTAGGTCTTGAAGTTAGGTGCACTGAGTGATGGCACAGTTGGGCTTCCAGCAGGAAATAGGAAGAGAGTGACGGGACACTAACGAACCTTGCAATCTGCTGCTTTGAAGCCACAGTGACAAGTGCATGATTAGCAAGCACAGGGAACCAAATGAGCCCAGTCTGTTCTAAATAAAACATGTAAGGTTACAAGCAGCCAGAATAATGCACCAGGTTGAGCTCAATCGCAGCAATATTTAGCCCTTGTCATCAGCTGTCTTCTCATCCCACTGGTGAGTATGAGGGATAAAACCAGAGCAAGCTCCTGCCAGCTCACTGTGCCGAGAGCTTCGCATTAATTATGTACATTTTTCCAAGGAACTTTCCATACAGGTGAGCTGTCCAGTTTGTTCACAATGTCTGGAAACCAAGAGGAGAAGATGCAGCTGCCTGGCTGCTCTAGGTGCCTGCAAGGTGAGCCAGGGCATGTTTATGCAGGGGACTTGCAGATTAGCATAAGCGAAGCACTAAAGACTGAGTATATCTGGCACAGCAGCAACACTAAATACATGAGTGTTGCTGGGTTTTGGCCATGAGGTCTTTGTAAAAGAGCAAGCGTGGCTGTGAAATGGCAGAGAAGATCTGACAGGCTGTACTGTTTTATCACTTGCATAGCCTGTAAAGAAGTGAAACACATATCCACCTAACTTGAATTCCTGAAGAACCTTGTTATAAAAACTGCTTCACTCATCCTCCTGGTGGATTTCTTAAGCTTAAGAAAAAAAAGTCATCTTAGCATCCTGCTAAAAAGTCAGCAGAACAGCTCTGCTCTTCCATGTAGGTCTGTGTGAGGGACTCAAACCTCTAACACAGTTGACAAATGTAGGCACTTGTTGCCGAACTAAAAAGCACCAGCCTCATGAGATGCACTTTCTTGTAAGCTTTATTCCTCCCCTGAGAGCAGTATCTGCAAAGGTAAGTGCTGATGCTTAGCTGGTGCTGTGGTAGTACTTCTGGAAGCACTGCTTTTGGGAACAGTCAGCATACCCGCTCTGATGGGTCTGGCCTGATTCTGAGCTTACTTAGGCATGAGAGTCAAGAAAGAGGAGTTGGTGTCTCAGCTTTGTTGTGTATTTTGAGTAGTCTTAGGCTTGTGGCTGTGTATTTGTGTGATTTGTAGCAGAATGAGAGGCAGTCCAGGACCAAGGCTCCATCACCTGCCTCATTCAAATAAATAACAATGACTGTCGAACTGCCGATTCCCCTTTCCACTCCCCTATGTGCTATTTTCAGGAGATCTTTTATTTTAGAGGGTTCATTTCTGCCAGCTCCTGTGTGAGTAACAGCAGGTAGTCTTTCAGGCACTAGTGAAGGTGTAACATGTCTCTAAGCACTGCAAGAGCAAGTGAAGCAGCTGCTGGACAATTCTGTTCCATGTTTTCATAAATGTTTCTCTGGAGGTGGATATATCTGTTGGAAGGAGATGCAGGTCAATCCAGGGTACTGCCAATTTGGTGCAAATCCTGGTGTTCTGAAGTCCCTCACTTATGCCTCTGAGTTTAAAATCTGTAATGAATTAGACACGTGAGTAATCATCCATCCTTTGTAGTGTAAACCTGATTTCCAGAGAGGGATTTTCAGCATGAACTAGCAGAACTTGATACCTGTATCTGATCATTTGGGACCTCAGCACCGAAGTCCGTCTAGCGTCCTTGAAATCCAAGCACTGTTATGTGAATTTGGAAGATTTTGCTAATTAGACCATTGTTCAATTACTGGGCCAAATCCAGGTTAAAGATTTAGTCGTGGCTTCATCAGTTTTCCTCTTCATGTCTTTGCTGTATATGTGAGTGGAGAATGCATACATGGAGCTGCTCTGTTTCTCTCAAACTGTGCTGGGAGAGACAAGCTGCTGATTGGTACAGTTCTTCCATTAACTTTCCAGAGTTTGTCAAAGGCTTTAAATAGGAGTTTGCTGGAAGAAATCCAGGTATGGAGTACACAGACCCATGCCTGCTCTTTCCTGTAGCTTCTATACCCTAGTATCTTCACATGAAATGCAGCTTCACAGGGGCTTCTGGATCAGTTATGCAGCTTTGTTATTAATATCATCTGTTTCTAAACACTGAGAATACGCAAGATGCGTCAATACAACAGGGTTATATACTTTCAGATGGGGTCTCTTCCATAATCTGGCTATTCTTTCTTCTTTTCTGTTTGAAGATAGTTCTGAAATCAAAGTTCAGGGCTCACCTTGATTTAACAGTAAACAGATAGATGGTATGGGTGCTTGTCAGATGGAGAGAGTGTGAAAGCATTAGGAAGATCAAAGCAGCATGACTCCCATCAGAGTCAATGGGGAACAAGCAGCTAAAATCTTACAAAATGCTTTCAAATTATCCTCCACCTTTGATTTCCCATCCTCACTGAAACCAGCTCTTGAAATGTTTTATTGAATGTGTTTCTCTTGTCATTTCTTTGAAAGTGGAAGGAAGCTTGGAGGAACTGTAGTCTCAGGTTAGCAGCAGGATCAACTGCTTTTCACTTACAGGCCAAATGGCACCTAGGCTGCTCTGCCATGTAACCCCATTAGCTGCAATGGGGCTAACAGGTTGAGAGGTAGAGCACAATTTGGCTTTCTCTTTTGTTATGGTGGGAAAAGCTGAAGTTTTTCTAATCTTATGCTGACCCCGAGTATGTTTTAAGAACTGACTTTGCTATTAGCCCTGGGCACATCATAGCCTAAATCATATGTGTCTGTTCTCTTCTGCATTGTAAGGGCTATACACACAAGATAGACAATTGCTCTTTCCATGTTTATTATTGTCTCTTTTAGTACCATGCTCCCAAGAGCATGGAGTCTCGATGACCAGGAGCTCCAGTTCCCTATCAGAGACTGTCATGTCACAGTCTGAACAGCTGTGAATAAAACATCATTGAATGAACAAAATGAGAAAAGAAACCTTTCGTGAGGTCAAATGGCAGAGGTGAAGCAGAAACTGCATCTCTTTAGTCCTCACCTAGACTTGTAGCCATTCAGTGAGAGTGCTTTTTGTGTCATTTTTTCTAGAATATGTCTGTGAGAGGAAATAGTTTCAGGCCTGGCTTTTCTATTCATGCCAAGTGTGTGGTTCGATGGATACGCTGGAGGGAAGGAATGCCATCCAGAGGGACCTTGACACACTTA
>NDXB01007178.1:51997-62060 GCA_002631895.1 Agapornis roseicollis | reverse complement strand
CAAAAAAAGAAAAAAAAAACTACACCCAAAAAAGCCCCCCCAAAAAACCCCAAACACAAACAACCCCCCCCTCCTGACCAAAAAAAGCAACAGCATCAAAGCTACAAACATGAAAGGTTTAAATTCCAGAGAACTTAGAGAAATCTGCTTCCTGTCTTAATTTATGCTTGTTATGTAGTTAAAATACTGAAGTATTTTCCCTTCTAATGAGGTCAGTGGGCTTCAGCTGCTTTCTTCCCTCTTTGCCTTTCCCCTCCCCCCCATCTAGCCATTTAAGAAAGGAGACTAGCTGATGTTAGCCTGCTCAGCTGCTTCATGTAATGTTGACTACAATTCAGCTACAGTAGAGTTCTTCTCAATGTGTTGAGGTGCTTAACAGAATTTATGGAAAATATGCTTATAAGAATCACGGAATGGTTTATGTTGGAAGGGACCTTCAGAGGTCCAGACGCCCTGCAATAAACAGGGACTTCAACTACATCAGGTTATTTAGGGCCCTGTCCAACCTGACATTGAGTGTTTCCAGGAATGGGACATCTACCACCTCTCTAGGAAACCTATTCCAGTGTTCAACAAGCTTCATTGTAAAACGTTTCTTCCTTGCATCTAGTCTGAATCTACCCTCTTTAAGATAACAACCATTACACCTTGTCCTGTTGCTACAGACTCTTAAAAGAAGTGTGTTCTCAATCTTTCTTAGAAGTTCACACTTAATAAGCAGGAGAGGACATAAAAGTGTGGTGATAGTTGTCTAGTTGAGTATAGATAGTCAAAGTTACTGGGAGAGCAGATGAGATTACTAATCCAGAATGGTTAAGTCTGCTGATTGTGTTTAAACCAGTTGCATAGCTGAACATGAGAACTAACTTAGTTGTTGCATTTCTTTGCTAAAAGTTAGACTGAAGCAGTGGCATTATAGTATTTCTAGGGTATTCTTTTTTTTTTTTTGCATTCTTGGTTTAAAACATTATTATAGTAAGATACACATCTAATTTAGATACTATTCAGCTTCCGTTATCCACAGCCAATAATTATCTGCTACCTTTAAGAAGCATTTAACTGCAGCTCTTGATGATTTTGTGATGAGAAGAGTAAAGGTAGCTTGCTGTAATAGATGAGGAATATACTTGGCTTTATCCATGCTTTTGTTTTGGGTGCTCTTGTGTCTGCTGCATTGCTGAGATTTTGCTTTATCTTTCTCAGTCTATAAGCAGAATGGACCTTTAAGTTTTAAATAGTATTCATATAGTTTGCTGTTCCTTATTCATACGCTGTTCTTATATAACCATCTGACAGATGGTCAGAATTTCATATTTGCGTATAAGAAAGTGAGATAATCTGAAGATTTGGGGGGATATTAAATTCCAAGTGGATTTACCAGGCTAAAATATGTCTAGGTTTTCGTTTAACTTCAGAATTCTGGTAAGTAAATTTAAACTTAATATTACTCTGGAATCTTACCTGCCAAATTTGAAAGAATTTTGATTAAGGAGCATAAAATCCTGCCTTTTGTGTTAACACTTTAGAGTTACTGTCTGAAATGTAATATGGAGCTCTGCAGAGTTATCCATCTAGAATGTAGCAATTAGAGCACATCTTGTTACACTATTTTCCTCTGCTTTTCTGCAACAGATCTTCAAGACAGGCCTGCCTCTTCGTATACAGAGGGAGCAAGACCAAAAGAGAACTCATTAAGCACTTTGAGGCTGAATGCATCCATGAACCGCCAGTTGCCTTCTGATCATCAGCCATCTCTTTTCAGCAGAGACTCTAACATGAGCTCTTCAAGATTCAGCTATTCCTCAAGGCAAAGGAGGAATGAATTGGAATCTCCCCAGAGGAGCATGCAGCCAGCATTTTCTCTTACTGCCATTAGAGATGAAACTCCTTCTTCAAGTGGTTCTGAAAGGGTTTTATCTTCTCAGAGGGCATTGAATGAGCCTGCAGCCGATGGTGAAGGGAGGCGCACAACCAGACAGCTTCTGTCTCGTTTAGCATCTAGTATGTCATCTACATTTTTCTCTCGAAGGTCTAGCCAAGACTCGTTGCATACCAGATCATTAGGCTCTGAAGAGTCAACAGTAGTCCCAAGAGTTCAAGCTTCTACTCTGTCAAGCAGTAACGGAGCTGCAACTCCAGAAGTTCCAGGACTTCAGACATCTGAAGCTTCTCAGGGATTTAGTTTTCTTAGACGAAGATGGGGTTTATCAGGAGTTTCACAAAATCATAACTCTGATTCAGATGGGGAAAGTTACAGACCAGACTCTGAAAGCAGGAGTACAGGATCCTGGTTATCATCATCTTTGAGGAATAGATGTACACCACTCTTTTCCAGAAGAAGAAGAGAAGGGAGAGATGAATCTGCAAGGATCTCAACCTCTGATACAACTGCTAGATCACAACATATCTTCAGAAGAAGAGAGTCAGGTGAGGAGACCTCTCTTGAAGCATCAAGTAGCCCTCCTTGGGCTTCTGTTAACAGACCACCAACACCTGCAGTATCTGGTATTCCTACAGCTACTGCCTCCCCACCAGATTCAACCCACAGTAGGAGAAGTTCTGGAATTCTGCCTGGTTCTCTCTTTCGCTTTGCAGTGCCTCCAACATTAGGAAACAGTCTGTCTGACAATCTTATGATAACTGTAGACATTATTCCCTCTGGCTGGAATCAGTCTGAAGGACAAGACAGTGGCAAATCTAAAATACCACCATCAAGAGATCCAGA
Source organism: Agapornis roseicollis (assembly GCA_002631895.1). NCBI lineage: Eukaryota > Metazoa > Chordata > Aves > Psittaciformes > Psittacidae > Agapornis > Agapornis roseicollis. Next base: position 59,335 of record NDXB01007178.1, on the reverse strand, counting down.
AAGACTCCAGAAAATTAAAGAGAGGTAAATTAGTATGTTCTTTTGAGATAATGAAATGTACCTGTCTTAACATGGTTTTTCTGTAATCTTATTAAGAGGAAACTTTTAAGTGGCAGATCAGTCCTGTGTCACCTGTGTTCTCACTTGTCTTCAGAGAAATTTGTTTTAGTCATTGTTGATTTGACAAAAATTTGAATGGAACTGTGATCATAAAAATTCTTACATGCAATGTGTCACATTGTTTGTCGATACTCCTATTCAGCCTGCTTTTAGAAGATTCTGAAGATGAAGAGGGTGACTTATGCAGAATCTGTCAGATGTCCTCTTCAAGTTCTGACAACCTTTTAATAGAGCCATGCAAGTGCACTGGAAGTCTGCAGTATGTTCACCAGGAGTGCATGAAAAAATGGCTGCAGTCCAAGATTAATTCAGGTAAAGCAGACTCAAGACCAGGATAGACTTCCAGTTACACTGAGAGGCTTATCAGGAGAATTACTCTTCTAGTATCGAGGTGTTTATTTGAAAAACAAACAGCTGGGGACACACAACAGAGTGGCACATACAGGCTTATTTATTGTATGTCTGTGCAGCTTCTCATGTGAGTAGATCCAATAACTGTCATGTAGACATTTGCATTTTTGGGATTGTCTGCTAAGAAATTAGACGAAGTGTAACATTACAGAAGTGTAGCCCTAGAGCTATGCTACAACTCTGTGTGAGTTTGTTCCCTACTGTCTCATGGATGTGGCACTAGTTGTTAAGACAGCCAGGCTGACTAGCAGAGTGGTGGGGATTTGACAATCCAAAAATGTTACTGCCTCCTGTTCAAAGCAGTTTAAAAAAAATCCCAACAAACCTAGCTTCAGAGTGCATGCAGAATTCTAAGAAACGCTTCACAAATGGCACACGGTACCAATGTTTTTAATGTAAGTTTTTAAGACTTAAAAAAAGTTGGCTTGGTCGAAGCCATGAAGATCATGGAGTACTTTTCCCACAGGAAGGTGCTGGCATCTTTCTACTTTTTTACTTGCTATTGGAAGACCCATGTCAGAGTAGGGGTATAATGGAAGGCTCAGCCTGTAGGAGAAATTAATTTGAAGTATTTATAAGACATGAAATCCACCATAAACTTGCTTTGTTCATCTTGTTGCCATCTTCTTCATGATCAGCTTGCTTTAAACCTGGTTCTTTGAAGACAAAATGCTACTCTGGTCATAACTTCAAGGTATTCCAGTATATTTATTATTACTTTTGTGTATTTTTGGATTACACTGTAGAATTCAAACAGCACAATCAACAATTTTATGCTGGACTTTCAGTAAGAGGCATGAACATGAGACAAAATATGTGGAGCTGGACAGAGAATAAACACGCTATAGCTTTTAAATTCTGACATTAGCGGATAATATCTCTATTTGTATTAGAAGCTTTCTTCTAACCTTGCTCTGCAAGATTAAGTCAAGGTTTTAATTACAGTTTGTCATGCTTGTATAATTCTGTCATATGTCATAGATTGTTGTAACTTGATACTGACTTTCCCCTGCTCCTCCCCACCAGGTTCTTCTTTGGAAGCAGTAACAACTTGTGAACTGTGCAAGGAGAAGTTGCATCTGAATCTGGAAGACTTTGACATTCATGAACTCTATAGGGCACATGCAAATGAACAAGTTAGTATATTTTGCGTAATTTGGTAAGTGTTGGTTTAGTGCTGGGAGGGTGCTCTTTAGAGAAGGCAAATGCATCTACTTTTCAGAAGGACTGTTATGCATATAAAGTAATGTCAACATGGAACAGATTTTTCTCTTTAATATTCAGACAAATTCTATCTTCCTGCTGTGCTTCCTATAGCTGAGCTTTCAGTAAGTGTAATATATCTTATACTTTTCGTGGTTGCAGATCTGTCATCTAGCTTTGCAATCCAGTGTGTCTGACACATGGGTGCAGTAGGAGTACTAGTATGATTAGATTGAATTTTAAATGAAGTCATTGTCTTTGTTTTTAGCTATTTTTAACACACCTTAGTAATTGTTTTAAACATACCACTTTTTAAACGTAACATCACATAAAAGCTTTTCTTTTTTTATTTTCATTAGAGTGGTATAAACCAGTCTCTTTACTAAGCTTCTTGCTGCTCCTTCAAGTATTTTCCTAAACTAAAAATAATCAAAGGCCCATTAGTATTACTCTTGTCATATAAAATACATTACCTTGGAACTACTGGGTTATGCAGTATTTGAAAATGAACAAATTAACAAAAAGTTGGTGTTATTTTAATGAAGTATATTCAGAGTTTTTCTTACTCTGAGTTATTCTATGAATATAGGAAGACCAATGGAATTTATGTAGCTCAGAAGTTGAAAAAAAATAGTGACAGCAGTTTTGAGGGCAAACATTAATCTCTTATTTTTTATTTTTTTTTTTTACTGTTTAGCAGAAGCTGTAACCCTGCTACTCTGGTTCCCGGTACTTGGGCCAGACTCTGAAAAGTCTTTCTCAAGAGTGCCACCATTGTACTTCTTAGCACTGCTGACTGATACAGTCACTGTATTTCAATAGAAATAAGAACTTTGAAACTTTTACTTAAAGAATTGATTCTGAATGATCAGCAGTGGCATTTTCAAAGCTTATCTTAACAGGGGAAATAATTTCTCAAAACATTTATACCATCATAAAGTTCTTACAATATTTCCCTTAATTTGGCTTTCTGTAAAGTGTTGGGAACACTGAAAAGAAACCAGCAAAGTTTGTTGCTATTTTCTCCAGTGATACAATACTTGGATTCTCAGATTTTTTCCCGTGAACTAATCATGCTAATAAGATTTGAATAGAAAAAGTTCTACAAATAATCTTCAAGGATAACATGTTGGATCTAGGGTGGGTGGGAAGAACCAGAAGTGTAAGAAGCTTTTCAGTAATTTAATAATTTATTTTTTTTAGTATTTCCTGGAACGGCTTGATCAAATACATAGTTTCCAGTAAAATTTATTTGTTCTACTTGTTCTACTTCTTGAATAATCTATGCAGACATCACTGACATTCTGAATGTTTCTTTTTATCTCCTTTAAGGCAGACTATGAATTTATCAGCTCTGGTCTTTACCTTGTAGTGTTGTTACACTTATGTGAGCAGCGCTTTTCTGATATGCTAGGAACAGCAAGTGAGGCCAGCACACGTGTTAGAGTAAGTATGCAGTGTTTTTATGGCCAGAATTGCTTTTAAAGAGAACTTGGAACTAGATTGTTACTTTGAACAACCTAGGAACTAAATACCCAAGAAACATGCTTATTTAACAAATTTATGTCTGTGTTTGTTGATGCAGTAACACCATGTTTTGATTTTAAACTGAGGGTACTACTTCACTGCAGTTACTGTGTTTCAGAATTATTTTTGTCAAGGTTATTGGTAGTTCATTGCTTTGCTTGTAATCGTGGTTATTGTGAATTTATGCAAAACTGGGAGGTTAACCTTCCTCTGTACAAAACAAGCAGTTGAGAATGTTGGACTACCTTATTTGATTGATTTTTCTCATTATGCCAGTCTACATTGCAGAGGTCTAGATCTTGCAGTGCTTGTCTGCTGGACTGTGCCTAACAATGTATTTGTATATTACATTCTGAAACTGACTAGCTATAGTATGGTTTTCTGGTGTTAGGCAAGACTTTTATTGATTGCATTTGACTGGATTCTTGTTACTTAATGACTTGACTTAAAAATACGGTAAGTACACATTTTACCAGTAAGAGATCATCATAGAAAGTTATTGTTGCATAGTGACTCATTCAGAAATCCTGTATTATACATGTTTGTTTGATTCTAGATAATTATTTGGTACTCTTTGCCAACTGAGCTCCTGAAAAGCTGGTTTTGTTTTTTGCTTTTTGTTGGGTTTTTTTATTACATACAAAGTGACAATATTAAAATATTTAGCTTGTCCAAGGCTTATTGGAATGGCTCCTGTCAGGTACTAGCCTTCTAGAGTAGAGGCAGGACTGTGCTCTAATCTCTTACTGTATTAGAACAAGAGGTTCTCTTTTCCATACACATCTAACGTAGAGCATTGTATTCCACAATCCACAAATGAAATGTCTAGTTTTACTCTTATACAGGTTTAGAGATATTTAATCTAGTATTAGCAAGCATCGTGTGCAGGTTATTAGCTTGAGTGTATTGCAGAAATAAGATGTTTTTACTGGTAGGAGGCAACATTATGCAGTTGCGTGACACTGCATTTTTAAACTAGTGAGAACACCGATGCCTGTTTAATGACAAGCATACAACTTGAGCTATGGGAACTGTAGGATTATATTCTTGTTTCATTTTGTTTGCTGTGTCTCTACATCTGGACTGTCACTGAAACTGTGATTTAGATTGTCACTTACAAAAAAACCCCCAAAACCAACATGGCTGAGACATTCAAATTTGCCTGAAGAGCTTGTGTTCCTAGCGATTTTGTCTTTGATTTTGATACCACATCCTTCTAAAGTTAAGCTGCCACCATTGTCAAGTAGTAATTGTGCTCTTAAACTTCTTATTTACAGTTAAAATCTTAAGTGTATTTATGCATTTTTCATTAATCTCAGTCAGAGGCCTCTGTTTTGCCTTAGTAATAGTGAAGTAAATGAAATGGATCCAAATAATGCAGTCCTTATAGGTTATGTGGTTTATTTTTTTTTATTACAATTTCTAGGAACAGTTTTCATCAACACTGGCACCTGCTTATGTATCTTACTTTCGAAATTGATGTATTTTACAGACTGTAGAACATGAAGATGATGCCACTAACTGCTACCAGAAACATTTGACATAGAGTGGAAACTGAAATAACTTAAATAGCAATTTGAAGCCTAATGTGTGGGATTTACATTGAATTTTGCATTGATTTTTTTTTAATTTTTTTTTTTTTTACATTTGGGATGAGGTTTTGGGATGTGGAAAGTAAAGAAAAAGTGAAAAAAACTTTGTTAACTTGTTGCAAATTTCTGCACATAACTTTGCAACTTTTAAACTACTTTCTCTCTGCCTTGTTTCTAGTTTATTAACCTTGCAAGAACTCTTCAGGCACATATGGAAGATATTGAAAGTAGGTGCTTCCCCTCTTCCTCTCCCCTCCCATTAGATCAACTCAGAGCTAAATGAGTACAATCCTCCTTGCCAAGATTCATAGTACTGAACTTAATTACTGAAAACTTGATTTTACCCAGCAGTGCTTTTTCCATTATCAGTAGAATGATTCTGAGGTTTTAATTCTCCATGATTAATTTCCCAGCAACATTCTGTTTGGACCACAGAAGTGTTTTCTGCAAGTGATAATAAGATTCCTCACTAGTTACAGTTTGGTTCTTGTAAATCTAGGAGTACACAGTTACAGAACTGGTGTGACCTCTGGGTTGTAGCCATTTACACGAGTCCTAGTAGAAAAGAAATGTTTAAAGTTGAGTTTCACTGCAGTTAAATTACTATACTTCTCTTGTCATTTCCTCTTCTTAGCCCCCCCTTTTTTTTTCCTATCCACACTTTACAGCTGTATGTATTCCTTGGTCTGGCCTATCTACTTCAGGAATGAACTTTAACAGTTGCCAGTTTTGGCAAAGGATTAGCTTACTTTTCGCCAAATAGCTTCTTCATTGTGTCTGAATTCAGAACTATATGCTGGGCACAATGAATAGGCAATATAAGGGTAGCTAGTTGATCTGCCACTGTTTGTTGGCTTGCTTTTGTTTTTTCCCTAGTGTGCATGTCAACATTTGAAAACATGCAAAGCTTGTATATGAATTTTCAATGCATTGGATTTAGACTATGATAAGGGATATATTGTGTGTCTTCAGTTGTAGTTCAAGGGCAGAAGATGATTTGAAGATTATTTCTGCATTCAAAACAAAGGTGGACTTAAGTTCAGAATTTATTCCTGAGTTACGTGCATCCTTGTTAGAGTAAAAATTAATGTTATTATGTGCCATTTTACACAGTAATCTGATGTATGTTTGATTCAGGCTTTATCTAACTAGAAGCTGTGGAATACAAAGGTTTAGATTTATCACTGATGTTACTTCGGTTACATTTCTCTTTGAGAAATTGAGAAGTGAGCAGACAGACATTATCTTGGTTTGTTTTGTGTACAGAGATGGAGCAAGTTACGTGAATATAAATACTTTATTGCCTACAGAATTTGCCTAAGAGGACAGATTAAATTTTGGTTACAGACAAGCTTAACACATTACAAGCCTATTGTAGATGTGTGCTGATTTTTAAGTATGTGTTTGTTTTATAAGTCACCTTGCAGCAACAAAATTCTGTGCATAGGTGGGCTTTATGTTCATTCTGCATGTGCTGAAAGAATGGGGTTGGAGAGAAGAGCTATTTGCAGCTGGGCCTGATTTAATTGCATTAAGCAGTATATATACATTAAACAAAAAAACCATTTGGTTAGACTGCTGATCTTTGTAGGTATTTTAGTATCCAAATTGTTAACTTCAAGTCATTTCTTTCCCTTGTGTTGGGTGCTGCTGTCATGGATTGAATATATTCTCCTCTACTGTTGGAATTAGCCACTGTAAACACTACCTAAAACTTGAATCTCTGGCGTAATTAAGTTTTCTTCCTTCTATTTTGAGGAAGAACAGCAGGAGGATGCTGCATTTCATAATGTTGGGATTTGATTTGAAAATGCTGTGATTTTCAGACATGAGATGCATTTAAAAATAAGGCTGCGTAATCACACAAGGTTTAGGCAGGTATTATAATCTGCTATGTAATATTATAAAATTACCTTTATTTCTACCACTCAAAGTAGTGGAAAAAAGTCACAGACATTTGTCAAAGCTTCTGATTATACTGTGTTGTTCCGACAGCTTCTGAGGACGATTCTGAAGACTGATGCTGTTAGAACTTTAATACTGCAACAGACAAATGGAATTGCTGCAGAAATGCTGAATTGGCAAGAACAACATCAACATGCATTTGCTTCTTTCCTCTCTTTAGTAAAAGTGCATTGAGTATTACTGTAGTTTTTGAAGCATTATTGAATTCAAAATCAACTGCTGCACAGTGGAACTCAGTGGATTTGAGAACTACTCAGCATGTGCAAGAATTAGATATAGAGCAACTTCCCTTTTTAAATGATGAGGATGATGTGCTCTGTTTTGGAAAACATCAGATTTTGAATATTTAAGGAAGTTATATCTCCCTCTGTTTCCTTCTTCCTGTAGTCAGATTTCTGGTTTTGTCTGCCGAGTTTTGCTCCTTTCGAGGCAGTAAGTGGTTATAGTGGGTTTCAGGGTGAGGGTGGGCAGGGAGGGTGGGGATGTCTCTGTACTTAAATAAGTTTTTGTTTTTTTTTTT
>NDXB01007178.1:40792-51872 GCA_002631895.1 Agapornis roseicollis | reverse complement strand
TTTTTTTTTGGGTTTTTTTTTTTTTTTTTGTTTTTTAAATGCTTGTGTTGCTGCATCATATAATAACTGATTGCTTCCAGTGTTAATGAATGAACAGGAGGATAAGCAAGCTACTGTAGAGATTGTTTGGTTTTGGTTTATTTGAAGATTATTATTTAACTCTAAAAAGCAATAAGAACTTGCAGAGGTCTTCTCATACTTTGTGATGGGTTTTTTTTATGTATTGGTTTGGAAATTGGAGACTATATTTGATATTATGTGGCTGTTCCATTATGGAATATTGCAGGTGTAAACTCTTCCATTTCAGCATTCCTGGCAGATATGCAACTTGATAAAGACCTAAGGTTGTTTAGTTTAATCAGACTTTTTTAGATCCCACCTTCACTGTTCAAAGCACTGGCTATCAATGTGTTTTTTCTAGTGTTGTCACTTCTTTATAAATAAAGATGATAGAGGTATGCATCTCTACTGGTATTGTCCATTTTATTTAAACATGGGTATCTACCAGGACTTACACTTGAAAACCTAGAAAGCTATAGTCTGTGGTATATCTTTACTAATGTTTATAAATTCTTATGCAGATATTTAAGATTGTTTCTGACCATTTTGGATTGAAAAGCTTTATTATATGAATGGTGGTACAATAAGTTGTCGTGTATTGGGGTTGGTTTTGCTATGCATATTTGTTGGGGGTTTTTAATTACTACAGTAACAATGTCTCTGTAAAGAGTGCAGTATGTTGAAATAACCTTCAGTTCATTGTTGCAGCATATGAAACTAACTTGTATGGAAGAACGGATGTGCCTACGCAGCTTAAATGAGCTCATGTGATTTTTAGAGTTAACATTGGTAGCATTACATGAGATGGTCTGTCAGTGTTAAACTTGAAAGAAAACAAAATGCTAAGGGAAGTGCACCTTTCTGTGTTCATTCTGGTAACCTTAGGCATTGGCTAAGGTTCAGTGCCAACATGTGGAGGTATAATTCTAGCAATTAGCTGAAATACAGCTCTCTTTCAGACCTTCATTTGAAAACTGAAGGTCTAGGTATATATGAAGATGTTTCTATTTCTGAAGGAAGTGAATTTGGGTTTATAATAAAAGTAAAATGTTTAATCCCTTGAGTTAGTTGGTATAGAGCTTAATGAAACTATACACTGAAGCAGACAGTATTTCATATGTGCTGTGTAGATCCAGAGTTACAACATGAGCTCTGTGGTAGCCTTGTTGGGCTCCAGTGAGTGAAGGAGTAACACTGGGGAATAGTGTAGTGGAAGCAGTGAAGAGTAGAGCATGCATTTGTGTCTTCTGGTGATGCTGTCTCCTTGCACCGTATTTCTCCCTGGGTCTGGAGACAGAGGGCATGGCTGCAGTTCGTTGCTGATTCTAGCTGTTCTTAGATGTGCATACCTGATCCTTAGGGCTGTGCCCAGAGCTCGAGGTGTGCCACAATGATGCCGTCGGGAATGCTGCGGTGTGGATTGCCTTACCTCATTTTAGGGTTGGTATGGACCAAGGGTGGTGCTCGGTGCTACTCTGAGCCCTTAGAGCTGTGGCTGGCTTTACGATGTGTGCAAGCATGTATTATCGAGATACACAACTCCTTCCGCTTACCTAGGAGCCTCTGCTGAGGGCTCCTCCTTTATCGCGAGACCTGTGTGAATGCTGTGCCTCGAGAGCGCATGGGCAGTGCCACGCTCGCTGCTGTTGCGAGATTCGGTGCTGCAGCCCAGTCTCCGCCCATGCGAGGTGTGGCGCCAGCACGTGCTCACTGCTGCCGCCTGGCGAAAGAAAAGAGGTACGGCGCCTAAGACGATGCTGCCGTGCCTGCGGGGTGATGCCTCCCGCTGGTGGAACTCCGTTGTCGCCCCATGTACGCGCAACCGGCGGGCGCTCAGCGCTCTAAGCAAAGAACCGCGCCGGTGCGGCCCCTGCGCCGGAGCCGTCCGCCGGGTGTTTGCCGGTGCTGCCGCCTGGTGGCCGAAATGTGGTACTGCAGCGTCGGCTCCGCGCAGGAACGCAGTATTGCCTGTGCTGCCGCAGCGTGTCGCCCCTAGGTCCTGACAGGATTCTTCACCCTGCTGTCGCTTTGCTGACATTGACTGTTTTGCTCTTTATTCTGGTGATTGTATCGGTTATTAGAGTCTGAATTATTATAAAGCAATTGATTTATTGACTTCCTCCCTTGAGTGCATATGTAAGACTTTCCTACAACAATTGAGCATTGTGACCTTTGAGTGCCTATAGTCACGGGGTGAAATACGTGGAATAGCGAGGGAGACCACCCCTTTCGCTCCCGTCCCCAACCCACGCTCTGTGCACGGTGTTTGCGGATGCCCGTGTCCGCACCGCCCACAGGCGGAGTTCGCCCCTGGGGGGGCGTGGCGGTGCAGTGGTGCCAGCCCCGGGCGGGCGGACCGGACCAGACCAGGCCACGCCATGTCTCGGGTGCTGGTGGTGGGCGCGGGGCTGACGGGCGGTGCCTGCGCATCGCTGCTGCGGGGGGCGGTGCTGGGCCGCGTCGAGATCTGGGACAAGGCGAGGGGCGCAGGTCGGTCCGGCAGGCGGCGGGACATGGGGGCGGGGGGGGAAACACGAGCTCGGCGTGACGTAGCGGTTTGTGACTGGCTGTCGCGCAGGGGGCCGCATGACCACGACCCGCGACACGCGGGGCGCTGCGTGCACCGCCGACCTGGGCGCGCAGTACATCACCTTCGAGGCGGAGCGCTCGGAGCCGCGCCGCAGGTGAGACCCGGCCCGGCCTCGGGCTGCCTCCCGCCGCACCCTGCCCGTTTCTGGTGCAAAGTGGGGGCCGGTACTCGGGGTCGGGCGGGTTCGGTAGACAAGCGCCCTGCCGTGCCCTGCCCGCAGGTGTCGCTGCTCGACTGTTCTCACCCGTGGTGCAGGTTTGCACTGTGGGGAGCGCAGGTGTTGATGGTCCCGCTGCTTAAAACCAGAGATCTTTGCTTTCAAGAGCAAAGAGTTGTCTAAGCGTTATGTTGGAAAGCTAGGTATGAAAGAAGCGTGAGGTGTCTTTGCCGGGACGTGATGGGTCTCCTCAGAGAGCAGCGGTGGCTGTCTGCAGGGATAGGGAAGGGTTTGCATTGGCGGGGCATGCTTGTGCTTGCTGGGTGTGCAGGCTTGTTTGCCTCAGGCTGGGGCAGAGAATGCTGATCTAACAATGTTACAGTGTAAAACGCCAACATTTCTGCGGAAATCGGGAGAAGAGGTGTGTTTTATGCGCCTGCGTCCAGCTGCTGGAATATTCCTGCTTTCTATGGTGGCAGTCCTGTTTGTACTGATATTCGGAGCTTTAAGTAATTGTCATTTGTGCTCCTGCCTCAATTAGTCCTGAAACCTTCAGGTTGGACTGCTAATAGTTTTTGTTACAGGCATGGCAGGTAGTCTTGGTCTTGTGTAAAAACTCAGCCACTAAGAATACAGCAAGCTAGTTTGTTGTTCTTATTCTTGCATAGCCTGGCTTGCAGTGCAGGTTGCATGGGGTCATTAAAAACTGTTCTCTGAATCTGAAAGTTAGATTGTCCTTAAATTTAATTGTGAAAAATAATGACAGCTGCTATGGGTTTACATGCAGTTTATCTTCATCTGTGTGTCGTTTGCTCCATTTAAGCTTCTATGAGGAACTTCTGTCTCATGGCATCCTGCAGCAGCTGACTGCACCCATTGAAGGAATGGTAGTGAAAAAAGGCTCCTGCAATTATGTGGCACCGCAGGGGATCTCCTCAGTTGTCAAGTATTATTTAAAGCAGTCAGGTAATTTTTTAGATGCCATTGTATGAAATGAAAGGCTTTGATGACTGTGGTTTTAATGGTATTCTTGAACATTTGCATTTGAGATTTAAATGCAAAAACCAGCTCAAGTTCCTTTTTTGTTTATATATGTCTTGAAGTTGCTGATATGGACAGTCATGTCTGGGAGCTCTGTAAATTTCCAAGTCCTGCAAGCACTTCACTGGCTGTGGCTGCACTGCTGGCATATAAGCATGTCTATATGAATTCTCTGTGGAATTCCCTGTTACATGTATTTAATTTACTCTTTTTCCAAGCAGGTGCAGATGTCTTCTATGAACAGCATGTAACTCACATCTCTCTCCGAGATGGGAAATGGGAAGTCTCCAGGAAAATGGGACCACCAGAACTATTTGATATAGTTATCCTCACAATGCCTGTTCCACAAATTCTTCACCTTCAAGGTGACATTGTAAACAGTAAGTTAATACCTCAGAATCGCAGGTATCTAACCTAAAATGGCAATTGAGCATCTTATATAGCAAAGAAGCACTCATCAGGGTGAATCTGAAAATGATAGGAGGTGGATAATTTCAAGGTTGTGTATCAGGTGCATGAGCTTGATAGCAAAAGTATTTAAATAGATGAGTTGGTTTTTAATATAATCTTTAATTTTTTTACTCTAAAACAGGACTTGTCTTTCTGTAACTTGAAAATATTTAGTGAATTGGACAAGGGCCTCAGCTGGTCCCCATGTATTGCTTTCCGTGTTGCTATCTCTTTGTTGACATGTTATGCTGATTTTCAGTGCTTCCTTTGGTATATCTGCAGTAGGGGTCACTCAGAGAGTAAGACTTGAATAACAGCTGTGCTGTAGGGAAAACTGTGAGGTCAGTGTAGTGTGTGAGCCTAAAAGCATATGAAATGCAGGGAAGAAAAAAGTTTGGATTGGAACTCCTGGTCTCTAGTTTACAAGATGAAAGTCTCTCAGACCCTCTGGCTTGTTTGCTATTTCTGACTGTCCCATGGGTATTGGATTCCTCAGATGTGAGTAAATTTCAGTTATCCTTTGGTGATTTATTGGGGTGTATATATAACAGTGCCATGGAGGCTTAGAGCAGCTTATTGCTGAGAAAGAAGTGTCAGACATCAATTTCATAGGTGGACCACTTGGTGGATAAAGAACTGGCTGGATGGCCACACGCAAAAAGTTGTGGTTGATGGCTTAGTGTCTGGCTGGAGGCTGGTGACGAGTGGTGTCCCGTGGGGATACTGGGAGGGACTCTTCATTAGGGAATTAGTGACAGGACAAGGGGTGATGGGTTCAAACTTAAACAGGGGAAGTTTAGATTGGATATAAGGAAGAAATTCTTTCCTGTTAGGGTGGTGAGGCACTGGAATGGGTTGCCCAGGGAAGTTGTGAGTGCTCCACCCCTGGTGGTGTTCAAGGCCAGGTTGGATGAAGCCTTGCATGGCATGGTTTAGTGTGGGGTGTCCCTGCTTACGGCAGGAGAGTTGGAACTAGATGATCTTAAGGTCCTTTCCAAACCTAACTATTCTATGGTTCTATGATTCTATGTTTTACTAGTTTAAGTGTATTGTGACTAGCAGGGTCTATCTGAAGTTGCTTCATAGTAACCAGGACTTGTATCAGGGAGAGAGGAGGATGGGGGGAAGAGAAGGATAGATGGTAGCCAGATGTTGAACCGCACCCAGCACAGTGTTTTATGGTAGCAAAGGGAAAATTGATGTCTGGTTGTGGTAATGAAGAGAAGCATTTTCATTACAGCCTTATATTTTAAGCTTTGTACTTAGATAGGTGAATACCTGTAAAAACAGAACTTCTCTGCCATTCATTGTTTTCTATGATTTCCCATTTTCCTTGTCCTTTTACCATGGAAAGGAGCAATATCACCACTGAATTTTCTTGGTTGTGGGCATGCTCTTTCACTTCATACTCTGAGTCATGTGAGCAGGGTAAATGTATAGATACCCTTTCCATAATGGCATCTTTTCCTTTTGATAGCCATGTGTGTACTGTTTTGCTACATGAAGATACAGTAAATTAATGTTAAAAACATTGGTCACTAACTGAAGCATGGTTTAGCAGGGATTGGAAAGTAAGAGGAGCAGGGTGTATAACAACTACAATGTGTTGGGCCATTCCCCTGTTTGCAAGAGACCATCAGATCAGCTCAGGGCAAATGGGAAACCTCAATAGCCCAAACTGTACAAGCACATGAGGTCAGGTGTAATGAGGTGGCTGATTGCTCAGTGGTGTCATTACTGAGGTAAATGACTGAGGGAGTGGCTCTGTCCTATCCTGTCCTTTCTAGCAGGGGTTGGTAGTGAATGTCCTGGGAACAGAAGATAATGAGAGGTAATGTAGTACTGTTGTCTCCAAGTCTTCCTGAGGTTCCTGTAGTCTGTATCTCAAGGCCTTCCTCAGTTAGTTGACACCTTTGCAGATCATTTTACTTGGGCTAATTAAATTTTTTCATGTTCAAGAAGTGGGCAGGTTCACTTCAGAAGATGTAATTAATGTGAGCAGTTCATTTCACTTGCTTGTCGAGTGGTAGAACTAGCAGGTGCTTTCCATGACATACTTTTCTTAATCTTTTGTATAATTTCAGGGTTAACTTTTATCTGAGGGAACTGAGCAAGTTTTGTCTTTACCTCCTCTCCTCCCATTTCCTCTCCCTCTTTCTGCCTGTACTGTGTGTGAGACTAGCTTCCACATGCCCAACCAATTGTTAATTCTTTATCTTGGGCAACAGGGCTGACTCCCCAGGCATCCTAAGGGATTCCTTAGCATTGGAGCTATTGACTTCTTTACTTCTGTTCCTTTGAGGGGAAAAAGCAGTGGGACAGTGGGTGAGGAGGACATGAAGAGGGTGTTTCAGAGCTTGAACAGGGTGTAGATATCTGGTCCTTTTGGACTTACACAGGATCAGGGTACATCACTGTATCTCTAAATCTCAACCTTATATTAATTGCATGTTGAAGAGCTGAGTTTTGCTGACAGAGAACAGTGCTTTCCTGTATCTACCTCTTTTAGGATTTAAGATGTAATTTCACATGTGGACAGCTACTGAAAGGAATAGTTGTCCTCTCCCCTCCACAATGACACTGTCCTTTTGCCTGTTCTGTCAGCAGTACTATGTGGGTACCATGCTGGGAGTCAGATGTACGCCCTGTTTTGACCCAAACCCGACTCTGGTGCAGATAAAATGTTAGTTTTCACTTGGCTATGCAAGCTGATCTGACTCACCAGGTGACTCCCTGGTTGGTAGTATTAGCCTGCACATATGCTGAGGCTGCTTCCTTACTTTTAAAGCAATTTAATCATCTGTATGCTCTGGTCTTACAAACCCAGAGACAAAAATAGTGTCTCTAATGAAAAACGTATTTGTGCATTCCTTGTATACAAGCTAGCAATTCCAGCTGTTCCTGGAAGAAGAGGTTCTTGCTCCTTGTTGAAAACTTCCCCCTTGCTGTCACTCAGGGTGGGAGGAATCATTTTGCTGCTGTGCTCATGCTGCAGCTAAAATGAACGACGTGGAAGAGTTGGAGGAAGGGGAGGGTTTTCTCCATCTAGCAACAGCAGCCTGTGTGGCTAGCTCAGAGATCACGTGTAGCTAGCCTGAGACTGTAGGCAAAGGGCTTAAAGCGAAGGAGGGGCAGGATTTAGGAGCACAGCTACCTTAATTGCTGAGGGGCAGGATTTAGGAGCACAGCTACCTTAATTGCTGATCTTGCAGGCCTTTATTATGTAGAGACAGATGCTGAAGCTAAAGGAGGTGTGGCTTAGTGCCTTGTGGTAGTATTAATCTCGGTCACTGCTGTGGTTCGTGACAAGCGGCATCAATGGAACAGGCTTTGTCTGTTTCCCCAACAGTCTGGTTTTGACTGTGACATCTTTACTACATGCCCTCCTTTACTTCAGTATATCATCCTTAGTTTGACAGGTTCTTAATTAGAGGCAGGTAGCTTAAAGACATTCCATATCTGACACTATTTTCCTCTGCTTTCCGTATCTGAGTTTGTTCTCTGAGATGCATTTTCGGATCAGTTTTGCTGCACACTAGAGATTGAACTGTAAATTGTGGATGTGTGCCAGGTTCCATTTTAGCCACTTAGGTATAATTGGATCTATCAGTTCAAAGCCAAATGAAGTTTTAAATGGATTATGATGAGGGATTGTTAGCATTAACGTATAGATAAAGGCTGTAAAATAAGTGAAGGTGCAAAGGAACAGCTGTGTGGAGTAGGTGATGCTCTGATCCATTGGCATTAGCTTTTGGTATTTGCACATAAAAGAACCTGAGTTGGAGAGTTCAAATGACTAACCAGAAGTGGTAGTTCATCTCTTGCAGGAATTCATCGTTTTCCTGCTTGAGCCTTAAGATTAACTCTGTCGTACTGGTACTGGTCCCTCACTTGAGAATATTTAAATAGTTGAATATTTCTATGCAGTGGTCCCATAGATAATTGCTGTAAACATGCAGTATGTTTCTTCAATAACAAACCAGTTTGGACACCTATGACTATGTTTTCAGAGATTTCTCCTGAAATCTAGGCTCCTATATTTGTAGTTAGATGCTTCAAGAAAAGCATTAAAGCAGCTGAGTTTTCTTAATGTAGCTGCCTTTGGGTACAGTGGCTGATTTGCTCTTCCATTTGCAAATGCTAACTTGTATCTTTATTTCAGTGTCTTTAGGACATCTTATTATGACCAGTCTTTTTAGATTTATTTATCTTTTATTTTTCTTCATTCTCAACCTGTGTTCATTCCTTCTATAGCTATTGTGCTCAAATAAACTCATCAGTTGCTGGAAGTCCTAAGCTTTGAAATATCTTAAACTGGTAAAGTTGTTGAACTGGTAGTCTGTGAAACAGGCATTCTTAGGGTTCTTTGACACTGGTATCTGATAAAATTACCCTTCACTGGTGTGATTTGGTTGGTTTTCATTCAGAAATCATGTTTGCCCTGTGTTTACTTGAAGTCACAGCAGAATTACCAAACAAAATTAATAAAAAAAATCTTTTTGAAATGGATTAATTTTCCACCACTTTCATTTCTTTAGGTGACATGCTGCATGTGAAGAGTTAATAACTTTTAAAGCTTTTAGAATAGCAAAGTACTAGTATAGGATAGAGGCAGAAGGGGAGAAGGGTGAGGGCTAGCTGCTTGCAACATGTTTGGAACAGCAATAGGTGGCAGCAATCAAATGATGTTTAGGACATCTAGCTTGAATAAATAAATTTAGTGTACTTGTTTGTATTTGGTAGTGAGTATTGTGATTGCACATAAGGTAAAAGGAGAATGTTTGAGTTTTGTAATGCAAATTTGGTGTTGGGGAAAGGAGTAGGTTTGCTTCAAAGTAGGATCTTTGCAAATGAAAGGACTAAATTTTGCTAATGTTCATCATCTAGTAGTATTTCAGGCATACTGGACTGTTGGCTGCTGATGTTTGGATTTATATACCAGATTCCATACGATCACTAAACAGTGTATTTTCTGTGCATTTTGAAATCTGATTGACAAACTTTTTTATTGGTTCTCTTTCTAATACGACATTTTGCAACATGGCTAATAAAGATTGCAGCAATTTACAGTAGTTTTTATCTGTGTTCATAATGTTTTCATTAAGTTGCTTTACTTGGAATTTAAAATTACAGTTCTGCATGTTTAATTTGCTAATGAAACAGAATGGCTCGGCTTCTGTTTCAAGCCTGACCTATTTTTTTTTTTTTCCATCTCTGTGAATGTCCCGCATGTTTTAAATAATACAAGCTGACAAGAAGATACAAGCAAAGCAGGATTGTATTTACATAGCGAGGCTTTATAATATGAATTAGGAAAGCACAACTGATAATTTTTCATGAGTCTCATGTTCTTGCTGAGTGTATGTGTTTGGTTTTGGATAGCATGATGACAAATTCTGAATTTTGTAGTTTCATTTCCAATCTTGACAGGGCTTATCCAGGCTTTGAGTTTGCTCTCATTACCTAGCATATCTGAAATGTCTAGTGTAAGCATGTACACCGATTTGTTTAGTTACTTAGCAGACCTTAGGAGCTGAGGTCACACAGTCAAATATTTGTGATTTTTGGGAATGTAAGTTATTAGCTTTGCATTAGACTAGGTGTTGATATTAATGTGGTCTTTAAAAATCTGTCACTCATTTGACATGGAAGCATCCTGGTACTGACTGAGGTTGTGATGTTGGAAGGATCTGTGTAGGTAAATTTGGGCAATACACCCTGGATTATCAGTGCTGCTGCAAAAACCTGGATTGTCTTTCTTAGTAGTGAAACCCTCTGTCCTTCCCCCTGGGAGAGCTGTTACAGTTATGATGAGCTGTTCTCTGTTTTGCTTCTAGCTGTGAATTTCACCTGTGATTCAGTGAATGGCATCCTGTCCCTGCCTCATGCTGCTGGTGTCTGCTTCACCTCTAACCTTTCCACTGTGGTGTTTTGTACCCTCCTGCGAGTTGACTTGACGCACAAATCCAGCAAGGATCTCTCTCCCTCTCTCTCTCTGGGGGTGTTTTTGCTTAGTCAGGGAGTTATATTAGGTTATGGAATGGTCTCACAGGCATGAGAATGCAGGCAGAATGGAAAGGGTGGAACTGCACAATTGGGAGTAGGAGGGTCAAAGGATGAACAGCAGCACACACTTGTCTGTTCAGCTGCACTGAAACCACTATGTCAGTCTTTAAAGCAGCTGAGTTGTTACGTGTTCTCAGCCTTCTGCAGCTAAGGTATAGCCTTCCTTCTAAGGAAGTATTTTTTCTAAATGGTTACTGGAGCTGGAATTGTAGAGAGAAAGTCAAGTAGGCATGTGTATTCATGAAAGTGTGTTTGACTTATCCCATTTCTAGGTGTTTCTTTGTATCTAGAGTGCTTATAATAGACTTGTTCTGCAGTTGTTAGTTGAACGCATTGAAAGCCTCTCAAAAATCAGGCTACCACACTTACTCCAGTGACTCTCTTTGAGAAGTGTGAGGATTAAACCCGGTGTGTGTGAGCATAAGAAGTTTGAAAAGGAGAATGTCATAGAACGTTTATTATAAAAAGAGCTACTTTGCATTTTATTGTCAGTCAACACTTCCTGCCTTTGGTGGAAAGCTGAAACTTTGATTTGGCAGATCTCAGAGTAAAACAGAAGATAAAAAGCAAGATACATTGCTGGAAGACTGAAGTATTCTGCCTCAAGACTTGGAGAGAATGTGGTGGCTGTTTCCCACTCCAAGGGGAACCTACATTAGATTCTTTGGCCAGACCAGGATGACCTTAAAAATAAACCTTGGGGGGGGGGTGGGGGG
>NDXB01007178.1:23529-40680 GCA_002631895.1 Agapornis roseicollis | reverse complement strand
AGGGACGGAAGAGTAAATTTGTGGGGGGGGGGGGGGGGGTGGGGGGTGTCTCTCTCTATCACAGCCACTTTTTTATTTTTTTTCCTCTTTTTTGTGCCTAGTGATGTTGCAGAAACATTTCTTCCAGCAGTCCCTATTACTTGTTTTACCCTACCTCCAGCAAATGGGACAACAATAATGCAGCTCCCCCTGTCTTCTTCCCCCCAAAATGTGAGGGAATTATCTTTAGCAGTTGTGTGAGTATCGGTTCACCATGTGGCCCACAGACATAATGGCACATTATACATTATTATGCATTTTTCAGCAAGGGTAGGAAAGTAGCACAGGGGCTGTGCAAGTGATCGAGCCATATGAATGAAGAAATGCTCATGAATCTGTGGTTTGAATTCTAAACTTAGGTTTCCTGTGTAGTCCCAGGAGAGATTCAGAGCACCTGCATATTAAAGTGGCAGAAGATTGTGCTGATTTAGCTAAACCAGGTTTTAAGAAACATTAACTTCTGACATGTAAGGCAGTGCTGCTTTTCTGTGTTAACACATTTAATTCATCCTTATCTGGCTACCTGTAATTACCGTAACCTGGGCTTGCTTTTCTTCCTGTCCCTAGTGCCTGTGCTGGTTGGCGGAGTGCTTCAATACCATGGGACTTGATCACAGAACTTTAATGCTTGTATTGCCTCATTATGTTATTCCAGTAGTGTATCTCAAAAGAGAGAATGGGACCACGGGAATATTGCATCAGCTAGACATGAGCCCATGTGTGTATGCACGTGTTAGGTTTCTTTTCTAAATAATAAAAGTGATGGTATTTGAACACAGGACATATTTGGAACAGAACAAAGAAATGTTCTAAAATTTATTTATCTCAACAATAAACGCAGATACCTCTCAGTTTTTCCCAACAGCACAGTCTTTGGTACTGTCCAAGGATTGTATTTAGATGGAAAAATCTTTCCAAAGCTGCTTTTTGCCATGAGTCTGGGGGGGTGGAGAGGTGGTGGTGTAAGTTCCCTGCCAAAAAATGTGACCAAACTGAGCCATTTTGAAACTTCTTTATTTGTGTCTCATGGGAAAAATATTTAATGAGCTGATGGTTTCTGTGTTCTAAGAAGCTTGGATGTGCTACTAAAAACTTACAAATGACTTAAGACTTGGTAAAGAGTATCAGACTTGAATTTTTAGATCCAGAATCTAAACTAGTTTTGATGGTTGATCTTGTGGAAAAAATAATAATGTACATTTTGCCTCTCCCTTTGAGTAAAATTCTTTCTTGTTTTAACTTCTGCCCTTGTGTTTTGGTATGTTTCGGGTTTGTTGTTTTGTTTTTAGGGAGAGAATATGGGGAAAATGCATTTAGAAAACCTCTTTGTCCTTTTCTGTTACCACACCTGCTCAGCATACTTTGGAAAGAAATGTGTAAAGGTGACCATGGGTTGACTTTGACTTTATAGCCTTTGTTTTGATGTGAAATATGTAACTGTTGTTTTCATAGAATTGGAAACCTTTAGGAAATCTGGTGCAGGTTTGCACACAGCTTTAACATTCTATTGCTTTCTTTGGGATTTATTTTTTTTTCTAATTAGTGCTGCAATCAAATAGGCAGATATAAGTCCTCACTGGAATGCATACTTTTGATGTTATATTATCATAGCTTAGGCAGTGCCTCTAGACTGGATGGGGTTTTGTGGATTTTTAGGGTTTTTTAATCATTGCTAGCCACTGACATCCCTGTAGTAGAGACTGTTCTTTATAAAGATTATTTTTACCTCTCATGGATACATATGCAAACTTGTAAGTTATTTTCGCAATCTACGACTAGATTAGAGCAGAAAAAGGAAATTAATATTAATTTTAAACTTAATGAGATTTTTGCTTCATTTAGTCAAACATAAAATTTGCATTGAGTTTGCAGTCAGATTTTCACACTTGGCATCATAACTTCCAGGAATATATGGTATGCTCTTGTATTAAAAAAACCCCTTGGCAATAATTTAGCCTCAAGCACTTTCTGTAGAAACTAAATTCTGTTTCTTTTCACATGCCCCCAGGTGAGATGATGTAGATAGTAAAGATTTTTACTTTGCAGAAGCGTTGCAATGCACATTTTCAGCCTAAAAGGTGTCAGATGTGTCAGCTCACTGATGTAGCTGAAAACTAGCACTAGGAGAAAAATTCTGCAGCTAAAAGAGTTTGTGTCAGCAGGTCAGTCGGGTTTAGTCTGTGGCTGTGAGGGCCTCTATAGCTGAGCAAACCTGAGAGATGTGAACACCCTTCCTATTTAGCAATTTGCGGTTGCATCAATCGAAGCTGACTGTGAAATGTAGGATACAGGCATGTTTCCATTGTCCCCTCTCTTTTTGCCTGTTCTTTGTTCCTTACCAGTTTAAAATCTGGGTCAGATCCTTAATCCTCTTCCCTGTGTGGCCAGCAAGCAGCTGTGTCAACTGAAATTAGGCTGGGGGGTGTAGTAGCAGAAAAGACCAGACAGCACTGGCAGTGGCTTATGTTGTCAGAGAAGCTGAGAACAGTGGCCCTTTTCTTTCATAATTTCCATCCAGGATATTATTATAGCCTGTTAGTATTTTGGCTGTGTGGTGTTTTGGAGTTACCTGCATTGCCTCAGAATTGCATTTGCTGTGATTGCGTTTGCTATGGTTGCCTTGCTGTTCCTTAGGATTTGAGTTCCCTGCTAGGTTAACAGTTGTTTCCAGTTTTTTCCATATTTTGTAATATGAGTTGTCTTTAAAAAGTTGGTTCATGTTGGTGGTATGCTTGACAGAATGAACCTTGAGCCAAGACTTGTAATCATAAGACCCACTCTGCTGTTCTGACCCACATGGGTTTCCTGAGAGCTAGCAGATGGTTGGGGTGTTCACTTGTGCCTAGATTAGATGACCAAGAGAGGAGGTTAAAGTCTCTGCGAATGAGTATGCTGTGTCAGATGGTGTGCCTTAAGGTCTTGTGTTTGAAAACCATAAATGTTGCCTGGGCTTTATAATAAACATCACATGTGAGACTTCCCAAAGATCTTTGGGTCTTAAGTAAATTTATCTGAATTTCTGTTTTCTTTAGCAGCTGTTTTACTATCTGCCATCAGTTCTTCATCTCACAATTTTTTGAGGGGTTGAATTTGTTTCACATGGGGTTTGCAGAATGGCTCTAAGTACCGCTTAATTTTTTATTATTGTTGGGTTTTGTGGTGTTATTATTTTTGTGTGGGGGTTGTGGGTTTTTTTTGTTTGTTTGTTTGGTTTGGTTTGGTTTTTGGTNGCTTAATTTTTTATTATTGTTGGGTTTTGTGGTGTTATTATTTTTGTGTGGGGGTTGGGGGTTTGGTTTGTTTGTTTGGTTGGGTTGGTTTTTTTTTTGGTTTTTTTTTTTTTTTTTTTTTTTTTTTTTTTTTTTTTAATTCATATAGCTTGTAATGCCTGGACTGCATAACGAAAATATAGCAGTTGAATATACTAAACTTCAAAAATATCCTGTTTGCCCCAAGGATGTGTTTTTGTACCTTATTTTATCAAACTGAAGTTTTAATCTTTAAAATGCTGAGTTACCTCACTCCAGATGAGAAGTCTTCGCATATGTAAAACTTGAGAGAATTAAAACACTAGTTAGTAGCTTACTAGCTGTTGTCTGGTGAGTCATTGTAAGTGTTTGTATTTCACTAATCAGAATTTGCTGTTAGGGTGATTAGGGAGGACTTGAATATTGGTTATGTTTCAGGAAGCATCATGTGTGTAGGTGGATTTCCCATTCTACTGCTAACAGACTAAGTGGGCAGTCTCGCAGTCCCAGAGATTATTTAATTTAGGAAATGGAATGGGCTAGGTGAGAAACGAAGAAGTGATTGGTTGACTTCATTAATTTAGTTGATAAAGCACCCTATATTATAGCAGTGGTCTCAGTTGCTACAAATTATTAAAGATGTAAAGAACTCACTGCCTTATTTAAAGGGATCAAAGCTGTCCTTTCACTTTATTTATTTAAAAGAATAAGGGACATGCCAATAGTAGCCTCCAAGCCTATTTCCAAAAGTAATGCTTTAAAAATACACCTGGACTGATATGTGGATGATTGGTGCTCCTCTGTGAAGACAGGTACAAGAGGATAAGTATATACCTCTACATAAAGGATTACTTGATCTCTGCTCATTGGGATTTATACTTGAAGTGAAACAGGGTAGCCACTTGTGGAAATCTTAGCAAAGTAAATTTTATTAATTTAACTATATGCAGTTAGCGAGTGGTTTAAGCATCTTGCAGACAGTAAGTGACTGTAGAACAAGAAAGTGTTATATGACTTGGTAAAGCATAAAAGAGATTTGCTGGCTGTTTGCGTATCCTTTTCTCACCAGCACAGTAAAAAGTATATTTTGGAACATTGATCAAATCCCCATTTCATCTATTCTGATTAAGGCATGCTTGTTGCAAACAAGTGTGAAGCCAACATTGGCATTTTGTAATGTGTTATACTCAAAGGCAAATTAAAAACAGGAAAAAAATAACTTTGAAACTTGTTTTTGAAATAGCTGAACTACTTTTAGAATTTAGAATGCCTAGCTTGACTGAAAAGGTTGGTTGTTTCTGTATGGCAGAATCGTCTGAGTAAAAGCTTAATATTCTACTCTGAAGGAAATGCTGTGTAGTTCTTACTCAAACAGTGAAAGTTGCTTCAAATTTGGGTTTTGAATATTTTTAGTTTATTTGCAAAGGGTCACTGGAAGAATTGAATACTGACTTAATTGAGATTCCTAGGGTTTCAGTCCCATTTCCCATACTTATATTTCAGCTTATGTAAATTTACCAAGTAAATCCTTGCTTAAACTTCAGAAATACAATTTTCTGGTAACTTCTAGTGTTCTGTATGTCAGTATTCCCTTGCATTTACAGAGGGCTGTCATCTTTTTGTGATATGGTATGGAAACTTACAACTTTTGAAAGTATCTCATGTTTGAAAGTGTAATTCCTCCTGGGTATAAGAATTAACATTTCTGAATCTCTGTATTGTTAGTACTATATAGGCACTTTATAAAGCACGTTCCAAACATATTTATATGGCATCACATAACAGATACCTTTAGATGTCAGTGTAAGTCTGTTTGCATCATGCTTGTGCTAGAGTACCCTGGCATGGTTAGCATCTGTAAGGTTGGGAAAAGGTAGACTAATAAATTATGTGTTTGTGGTGCTGTCAAAATGCTTCCAGGAAGGCATTTTAGTCTTAATTTGTTTCCTGCTTAAAACACTGTGGAAGGTCATAATTCTGGCAAGCAGAGGACATACCACTTTTTAAACTTCAATCCCTCAAAGTTTTTGCCCCTTCGTTCTTTAGAAGCATGTGTGTTTTTATTAGCTCTTTCCTCTCTGATGATAACTCACAATGCCATGTTTTCTGCTTTAAATACAGTGGAAAAAGTAGATATTTGTAGATATCATCATCAGATATTTGGAAAATGGCTGTAGCACATCTGGTTTTTTTTTTGGATTTTTTTTTTTTTTTTTTTTTTTTTTTTTTTTTTTTTTTTTTTTTTTTTTTTTTTTTTTTTTTTTTTTTTTTTTTTTTTTTTTTTTTTTTTTTTTTAACACAAAAGAGGTGGTAAAACGCCATTGTAATCCCATGGGAAAAAAGTCAGGTAGTTCCTTGTGAACAGCTTCAGTCTGAGGTTTGTTAAAGTAGCCTAGGGTTTTGGAACCCCTCTCAGCAGGAATTTTGGGTGGCTTGCTGGCCTGAGATGAGTTCTGTATTGATACCAGTTTTAGGGGCTTTGGCTTTGTGTGTTTTAAACCCTCAGAAATATGCTGGTAAGAAAACTGCTGCTGATATGCATGTGCTTATAGGTAATGAGATGTGTAATTGGTTTCTTTTAAATTAGTGTTCGGGTTTTTTCTGTCATTCGCCTTTATCCATAAATGTTACCTCCCTACTTAAATTTTATTTGGTGTCGCCCTGGCAGTACTTATGTTTTGCTGTGAAGTCAAATGTCAGGATACAGTTTGTGGGGTTTAAGGTTCAATTTTCCATGAGTACCTGCATTTTCTTTTTTAAAGAGATTTGGAGGGAGGTAAGTCCGGGCAGCAGTCCTTGTCCGATTTAGATGTTAGAATCGGTAGTCACCATTAATAGTGGAAAAAGGTATGAACAATTTTCCAATCAATGGTTTGTTGTGGCAGGAGGGTGGGAGAATTTGACTTTTCAAAACAGCATTTGGTATGAGGTAGTAATGGCAGGGGTTTTATTTTATTTTAATTTTTTCTTAATGTGTGGATTTATTTTGTTTTAATCCCGTCGTTGGGTGCAGCTGAACTGCCAGTAACTTTCACAGAACCAGTTTCTTTTTTCCACTGTTACATTTTGGGCATTAATACTTGATAGCAGTAATAACCTTACAAGTAAAAGAAGAGACTGGGTAACCAGATTTTTCAGTTATATGCTTGATAGTATGTCTAAATCCTTTGAAAAGTCTGAGATGAGTCACAGGATGTAAAATAAAACAATGTGTAGTAAAAGAAAAGAAATAAAATGGGTAAGACATCCAGAACGTGTGATACGGTTGAAGCCACGTGAAACAATGTGCTGATTGTGGGTGAAGTGTTAAAATGTACACAGCTGTATTTTTTTTTCCATTTCTTGCTCTTTTCTGTTAGTGATTGTATTTTAGATATATTTGTCTACAAGTCGAGGAAGTTGCTTAATCAAAAATTAAAAACCACTTCTTAACGGAACAGTAGTCTTCATAGGTCCAGGTTCTGACAACACTTGTTAACTCTGTAGTGTGAATGTGGTTTGTATGCCAGTGCTGTTTGCAGCTTTGAGGAATGCTTAACTTCTCTTTATCAGTATCTCAACCTGTGCAAGTGGAGGTTAATGCTTACCACACAGATGAACACAGAGGGTAGGATAGGAAGGTTCAATTAAGACTCAGTTTTGAGACAAGAAAGCCTGTCTGGTGCTTTTCCGCTCTCTAGGTTTGCAGACAAACTCATTTATAGATGGTAATGAACATGGAGACGCAGCATAATGTTTAATAAAATATACAGTGTTTTCTAAATGTATTTGTATTAATCTTTCCCCTGTATAATGCTGTGACTGTCTGTTGTCAGACTCGAGGTGTTTTCCGCTACCTCTCTCTACATATTTGAATAATCTGACTTTTTAGGCTTGCCTGTTTGTGTTCCCAGTATTAATTTTTCCATCACTAGACTGCAATATTTATGAAGTGTTACTTTTATTGTTGCCCCTTTTATTAAGGACAGCCTTAATAGTAGGTGAGATACAAAAGAATAGAAGGCAACATGATGGTAACACATAGTCAGCTTTATATGTCTGCATATTATGTAATATTAGCCAAAGAAAGAAAACTGCTCACAGGAGAGATAATTGCATAACTCAGAATTGAAAATAAAATACATTGAAAGGAATTATGTGACTTCCCCTTTGGCATGTTTTAGATCACTAAAACAACTCATGTTACAAGAGAAAAACGAGCTAAGTTATCATTGTTGACCATGTTCTGTGTTCACCTTCCTCTGTCACAAGAGCATGTATTTAAAAAAAGGAAGGAAAAAGAAGAACATGGTTTCAGTAAAAGAAACCATTACCATGGCATGTCAGAGGCATATTTTGCAAAGTGTTACAATGAATTAACAAAATGGTTTGTTTGGTTTCATAGTTTTTTGCAGAGTGCTGCACAGGGCATCATTAAAGTTTGTATCTGGTAGGTCGAACTACAAAACTTTTGAACCAGTTCTGGATTACATCTGTTATTAATTCATTTACTTTAACAAGCACAGTGGATTGATGCTTTTCTCTCCACATCATCAGGTATGTGCTCTGAAAATCACTGAAGTACTAGACACTAAAACATCAGGCATCTATCACGGGTACCATTTAACACCATTTCATAATTGTTTCAAGTGAGAAAATAAGAGGAAACCAAATCATATAATTCTTGTTAAAACTGTGTGATGTACTCACCCTGCAGAATAACTAGAGAAATTATTCTGTTGTCAGTTTCTCTGCAAAGCTTAGTATATGTGTATTTGCAGGTCGTCACTCCTGCGTTGAGGTCTACTCCAGCACTTCCTTCAGCAGCCAGCAAAAGGGGAGGATTGAAATTTCATCTAAGAGCATATGGTTTTAAAATGTATCATAAGTGTGACATTCATAGAGCTTTCTTGTGTACCAGCCTCCCACTCGTTCACTTTGCAAGCAACAAAAACTTCTAATACGGGCAATCACATTTTTAAGAAAAATGGCAACAAAAAAAAGTGCATGAAAGTAGATAGAGCTTTATTGTGTCAAACTGAGCATGCACATTACTTCTACTAAGGTAAAGAAAATGAACTTCTATGTAGTGGAAAAAACATGTGTTTCTTAACTGACAATATGCTGCTTTGTATTTTAGCAGGTAATTTCTGTCTGTGGAATAATGCTGTGTTTTCATCAGAAAATTCACTGATAAGTGATACGGTAACGCTTAGAGAAGAAAGGTGATAGAGACTAGTCCAAATGCAGATAATACAGTGTGTATGTATGAACATAAAAAAAATCTGTCCTTAACATAGTGCTTGTTTGCATTTTCTGCTGCATGATGTTTCACTTAAACACACTAATAAACTACAGCTGCTTTGTCTGGTCACATCCGAGTGAATAACAATATTTTTTGGCGCTGTTAAAGCAAGTTTGGTTTTTTTTGTTTTGGTTTTGTGGGTTTTTTTTTTTTAATTGATGATTTCAAAACTATTTGATTTTAATGTTCCCATTTCAGCCTTCTTCAACATTTATGTCTGTTGTGACAGATAGAATATAAAAAGGGAAGTACAAGTGTTGCAAATATAAATGTTAGTCTTAAACCTCCTGGCATTTTTTTCATTATGACTGTTACGCAGTGTTGGATTGCAGTAACAGCACAGACTTTGTCCTGTACCTGTGTCCTCTTTGGAGTGTTCTTTCTATTTTAATTTATAAATACAGGTATTTGCAGATTCATTAAATGCAAGTAAGAAATTGAATTCTCTCAGCTATGACCATCATGCTCATCTTTTTTTTTTTTTTTCCCTATGAATTTCTATTTTTCCATTGGCTGCTTCCCCATGCTTACAGGAAAACTAGAGTTTTCTAGAGGACCTTATCCTGATCTGATCACCTCATGGAGAACAGGGTCAAGGCATTGTTTCTATAAAGCTAGGGANCTGCTTTGTCCTTTTTGTTCTTTTTTTTTTTTTTTTTTCCCTATGAATTTCTATTTTTCCATTGGCTGCTTCCCCATGCTTACAGGAAAACTAGAGTTTTCTAGAGGACCTTATCCTGATCTGATCACCTCATGGAGAACAGGGTCAAGGCATTGTTTCTATAAAGCTAGGGACTTTTTGTGAAAACAAATGGAACTGTGGTCACATTCCAGACAGCAGATCTTTGCCACTTCCTGTGCAATATGGACTCTTTCTAAAAGAAGACAAAAGCCTTTGTTCTGCTGAGTCACACTTCAGAACAGTAGACAGCAATAGAAAATTGGTACACTGTGTTTCTAGTTCCAGTTTTGACTTTGAAGTTCTCCCCTGTACTTGCTTCTCGCTTCTCTCTTTTTTTGGTAGTGTGTTTTGGTTTGGTTTTTTTATTTGTTTGGGGTTTTTTTAAATTTTATTTATTTATTTTTAATGCCAGAGTTGCAATATTACTTACCATGCATGTTCCTGCACGTATTTTCTTGGAACTCTGTTGCTGTATTTCTCCCTTTTTGTTACAGCAAGCCCATTGACTGTCAGCAGCCTGCAGGTTTTGTCTATTTCACATAAAGCTGATTTATGAAAGAGGGAAGTGGAAGACAGTCATCAGCTTTCATGAGTTCGAAGCATATCCTCTCCCAAGGTGAAGAGTAATACTAAATTGTTATTTTTGAGGTGCCTCATTCACTCTTTGATTGCTTTGAAATGCAGCTGACAACTCATTGAAACATATTTGAGGAATGCAGGTTCGCAGCCAAAAGGGTGTTATAGTAATAACAGCATATGATCTATGAAAAAGGCTGTATAGCATAGATATTATAATATGCCTGGAGCCATCATGAGCAAATGCCATTTGAATCTTTTGCAATACTGCTAGAAATCAATTGTGAGAATGTCTAGCATTAAAGACAGTGAAAATGACAGTAGGTTGGAAAAGTGCGTAAATGTGATATTGCGAAAAGGCATGGAAGTGAAGGAAAGGGAAAAGGAAGGACCCTGTAGGTGTCATCTTACTTTTGCACCAAATAATAGTGAGGACCTGCCATCTGTTAAAGCAGCAGAGTCCAAATTTTGGTTTTAGAGAGCATAGTGTGGACTGATGCTAGCAACAGGATCACAGTCTTATGTGAAATTTGTGTGATGCTGTGATCAGTTAAATCCTTCTTCCTCAGATTAACAGGGCTGCTGATAGTGTGAAGAAAGTGCTTCTGCTGAATCACTTGAAAAGGGGGGAGTGAGGGGAAGGAAACACATAGTGAAATAAAATCCTAGATTATGTTTTACACTCAGATGCTTAATCCGGTGTTTGCATAAAGTAGAGCAGATTGTAGATTATTCCCAGGGGAGAATTTAGTGGACTTTAGAAGGCTTTAATCAGTTTCTTTTTGAAACTTCTGGCACCTCCCTTTTTGTTACAGCAGCTTTGTAATAGTATATGTTTAGCTCTAGGAAAATCTATACTTTGAGAGTTTTTTTCCTTCATTAGCATTATTGGTGGAGTTTAATAAGAGTTATTACTAGCTTTCTGTGATATTGATAGGCTAAAATGATTGAAGCACTTGGAGCAAAAGACAAAGTGTATTTTAGACTGCAGTAAAGAACTGGGATGTGTATTCCTGTGGGAAGGTATTTTGAGTCTCTTCCTTATGTCTTTGCCACCTCTTCGCACTTTATAGCATGTCCTTCACTGAAAAAGTGCACTGTCAGTTTTGGTACATGTTTAGCTGCAATTCAGATATGTGTCTTTGTTTTACTCAAAAAGTAATTTAAACTGAATTGCCTTAATTGTACATGGAATGTTTGAGGTGAAATTGATAGGAGGCAACACTCACTGAGTATGAATTTGTGAGTTTAGGTAATTATCTTGGGGGAACTTTGGTAAATGTAAAAAGTACAAAATTCAGGAACTGTCCACACAAAAAAAAAGTCCCAAGAGAAAGAAAAAGGGGAAATAAAATGTGGAATTTCTGAGCTCAGGAAAAGAAGGAAGAACTGAGCAGCAGTCAGCAGAAGAAATGCTGGTTATTAAAATTGATGGAAAATTTGAGCGTCTGAAAAAACCCAAGAGGAGTTACCAGCACATGCTGGGTATTTATATGAATATGCAGTAATGCCTGCTTTCTCAGAACTGTGATAAATTCAGGGTAAGAAAATCCTGTAAAAGTATATAGAAAAACTAAATTTACTTTAAAAATAATACTGTGACAAATTAATAATGAGCAAAAAAGAGGATACTGGATCTGACAGTTTGTTCAACTAATCCTGGTCAAAGCTGATAGCACAATTTCTGTTGACTCTTTTATCATTACTAAATTTTGCCTTTGTTGCATTCTTCAGTCATATTGAGTACTGAAGGATGCAATTGCCTCTTTTATCTAAAAAAGCCAAAAATTAAGAAGATGAGTTTTGCAGAACTGCTGAGCACAGAAAAGGGATAAATCCAGATGAAGGTGGGGGCAGCAAAAGGTTTTGGTTTTTCCTAGATAACAAATGGCTAAATTATAGCCCAGAGGCTGTGTTATTCTATTCAGATTCCAATGTGACTGAGGCACTTGGTACCATTTACAGGATTCATCCACCTTGCACTATGGAAAGTTTGTCTAAAATCCCCAGGCTGCCTTGAAGAACTTGGTTTTGTTTGTTACAGGCAGAACACTAGGAAAATTAAAACCAAACCTGAATGTTGCCTGTGTTACATCCTGCCTAAGGAGGCACAGCTGTATTTCAGTCAAGCAATATGAAAGAAAAGGTGGTAGATGCCTGTGTAGTAAAAGGATGTTAGCAAAGAGGAAGATGATGCATGTGTTAGTCTTGCAGAAAGGACAAATAATTACCAGTTTATTTATTTTTTTTAACCTAAACTGTTACTAGATCAGTATAATCAAGTTACAGTCAGAACAATTGCTCTCAGTTAGTGCTTAGTTTGACAATTACAGCTTCTATTTCAGACTTGATAAGAGCAGGCAAGGTTAGTGAGCCTTGGAAGTATGTCTGCTTTTTATTGTGCTATATGTGCTGAACTAATAGAGGCTGTGACTTCTCTCTAAGCATGTGTCAAACTAATGCCCTTAAATGATCAAAGGCACAGTGACAGTTATTTAAGACACTTCCATGTCTAAGAAGACTTAGCATTTTTATTTCTTGCCTCAGTTTTAAATCTTCCCTAAAAAGACACTTCAGAGTAAATAAAAAAAAACTAATTTAGTAGCCTGACAAAGCTAGTTCAAAAGATCATACAGCTGTGAATTGATTTTGAAAAATCCCTTAAAAAAGAATAGATACACACTATAACTCTGAATAATTACTAGAACAAATGGGTCCCTTCTGTCTGTTTCCATAGGAAAACTCCTTATGTGTGACCTGTTGCTTATTGGCTTTTTTTTTTGTTTTTCACTGGTGAGTGAAGAGCTCCCCATCCGTTCCACAATCTTATCATCAGTCTTCAGTGCAGCCTCACGCAAGGGAAGACTGACTAAAACATCTCCAGCAAAATGTCTATCATCTTGGCTTTATGGAGTACTATGGTTGACCGAGACTTCCCAGGTTCATGAAACTAGGCAGGAGTCTTATCCACATGTCAGTCTTGCTTTCTCAGGCACCACTCTGGTCAGGTCTAAAGTATAGCTTTGCGAGATTGAGCCATCTACATTTCTTCTAGGAGTAGACTACTGCTGGGTGGTTGTGGTTGTTAAAACACCCTCCTTTCCAGGGTTAATTTGATGCTCTCACTGCTGAGGTACCATGACTTGATGTTTACAGAATGGCCTGGGATTTTCATCTGCTTTTTTTGTCCATTCCTGCCAACGTTTGAAGCACAGTGTGGCACTTGTTTTGCAGGTCTTCATCTCTGCTACCATTGCCTTGGCACCAAGAGATATGGTTCCCATGTAATTTGAGTTTTTTCTTGCGAAGTAGAGTAACAAGAAGATGCATCTTCTGCACTTAGGTTTCCATAAAGATAGTGATTGCTGTTCTTCCTTTAGCCTGGCCTTGGCATTTTCAGTCACAGGACTTGTTTTTCTTTCCATGCAGAACCTGCTTCACCTTACTTTTAGTAAAGGTTTTTGTGTCTCTGGTAGCTTTTACACCACCACAAGAGGAAGACAAATAATAATTCCATGGTTAGAATATGTGATCAACTTTTGCAACTAACACTTTGTTGTTCAGTGTCAAAATTACAGTTAATGTTTCTGTCTCTACTAAATGTGCTGCTCCTAAACACTAGCCTGGATCAAAACTGCTTTCTATTCCTGCTTATTAAGCAGTCTCCAGCTTAATAACCAGTCTTTCAACTTGACCCTAGTGCTTTTGTTTCTGTGCTAGGTCTCCTTACATGCCTTGCTCAACCAGCCATACTTCTGATTGTACATGCCACTTGATTTCCAAAAGTAGTATTCTTTGTCTCAGTTATTACTGTTACTTGTAGTGCATGATTGGCAGAAGCTTACAGAATTTAATCAGGATTAAAAAATACTTCATATGACTGGGTTAGCAGCTTCTACAGTGGAAACATTTGTGCTGTTCTGTAAATAGTTGTTTTTCCAGAGTGAACCTGAAACTGAGATCTTTCAGTCAAACAGACCTGAAGTAAAGTTCTGCAGAATCTGAGGGACTGATTTTTTTGCTATTACAATGCCTACTGTTTAGTGAAATGCCTGTGCCAAGAGAGTAGCACTTATCTGTCCTCAACAGCAAACAAAAAGTGGAGGCGGAAGAATGAAATGAAAAAATACATATTGTTCAGTCAAGTTAGATTAATAGTGTTACACGCAAGCCACACTTCCTTGTTGGTTATATCAGTTCTTTGTATTTTTGTACAAGCTAAAAATGTCTTTCCTCGCTTTTTTTTTTCTGTTTGGGGAAATTGGAGTGAGTGTTCCCTTTCTGTGGGAACCAGTTGGTACCAAAAATGCTTCATTTTGGCATGTTCATTTCAGTGTGGTGCAAATATTGCTTTCTGTGGCTTGACTAAGTTTTAGCACTTTATGAGAATTTTTTTCAAAGGTGGTGATATTTATGATAGAGAACAGTGGTCTCTAAGGCAGCGTTAAATCAAATGGCTCACTGGAATTTGCTGAATTTTGCACAGTGGCTGCTGTAACAAGCACCTTTAGGAAATGACAGGTTTTGCTTTTCTCTTATTACTGTCTGTGTATAAAATGAAGCTGTGTATGCAGGTGTCTGCAGGATGAGTCCTGGGTGGCTTGCTGGAAGTTTCTGCTTAAACAGTGTGATGGGAGAAATGGCAAGAGGGTGGGAGAAGTTCAGAGGAATAAGCGTGATGGGAATATAGGGTGTGGAGCATGGGAGCATCAACAGTGTGGGATCTAGAATGAGGAGACCATAAAGAGAGGGACCAGAGCTCTGAGTTAAAAGGCCTTTGGCCTGCTTAGACAGCAGTATCTCATCTAGAGTACAAAGTGGAAACTACTGATGATGTTTCCCAAACTGTGGCTCATCCAGAGCATCTGAAGATACTATAAAAAGTAGTGAAAATGACAGCTGATATCCAGCTATTGTAAGCCCATGTTATTATTGTCCAAATCAGGCAGTAGCAGAAGGGATGTGGACTTTTGGAAATGAGAGGCCTGGGGATGTAAGAAAACTAAGGTGATTAAATTAAACATCTTTCATGCAGAAGGCTCCAATGCATAGATGCAAGATGAGGTCCTTGCTGAAGGAGTTAATTTGGATTTGTGTTGACCTCCAAGACTCATCTACATATGGGCTGCAATTTCACATGCAATTCTGCACTTTCTTAGGATGCTTTCTAACAGTGTAGGAAGTAATCCAGTACTACACACATGTGGTAAAAGCATTTTCATAGTAAATGGTTATGTGTAATCTGAGCAGCCCTAAATTTTAAATGTTTTTACAAATGCACAGTAATTAATAGTTCATTATCAGTTGAGGCTTACAGTGGCTTGTACTTCAAAAGCTCTCAATACAGTTTATAGTATCTTCTCTTTACAGATGTCTGATCATTGTGATCAATGAGTGAGATGTACTTTAGTTGCAGTGCATGCCATAAAAAATAAAGTTAGTTGTAAATTTTCCACTCTCAAAAAAGGACATGCTTGTAGTGGAGTGGAAACCTGCTGAGTTCTCCTCAAATATTTATTTATTAATTTGTTAGTAATACAGGAACCCTGGTAATTCAGACACTTCTAATTAGACCTCATATCTCTGGTTCTATTTTTGGGAGACATTTGGCTAGCTGACAGTTAAGTGAACACAGTTATCTTGCCAGCTCACAGTTGGCAATGTTTTTGGTGTCAGCAGTTTCACTTACTGAGGCTACAAATCATGAGTCATCAATTGTATTAGGATTAGAAATCTTGTGCAAGGTTTGAAGATGCTCATTGTGTGATTTGAAACCTTGTCTGTTTTCAGAATCATGAGGAAGAGAATGTAGTGTGTTCTTCATGTGCACAAGCATAACAAGGCATTATGCATCCTGGAAGATAGGCAAATACAAGTTTCTGGTTATTTATTTTTTTTGTTTGGGTTTTTTTGTTTTGTTGGGTTTTTTTTTTTTTTGGTGGTGGTTTGAGGTTGGTTTTTTGGGTTTTGTTGGGTTTTTTTTTTTGCTTATTCTTGTTTCGGGGATCATTTGCTTGTGTCCAGGCAGTAGCATGTCAGGGTTTTGGGAATGAAGAAATGCTTCAGTAGCCTTTACTTGTGAGCATGGAAGTTGACATCTCTGTTGTCTCTTAGTGTTTTCAGATGTTCTTTCAGTCTTGAGGGTTTGATTTGGTTTTTGGTTGTGTGTGGGGGTTTTGTGTTTGTTTGTTGGATTTTTTAGTTTTGTTGTTGTTGCTGTGAGGCGGGGGTAATTTTATTTTTTGTTGCATGTTCTGATATGGGAACTAATACTACTTTTTTGCAAGTGAGGCTTGCAATAACTTCAGCCCTCAGATGGGATGAGCTGTTTTGGCTACAGTGTTTTGTGGTTTGCTGTTCACTATATAAGATAGATACTTATTGACTATTGCTTCTCATTTGTTGGCTATTTTAAATGAAGTCCTGCCTTAACATCCACCTTTATTACAACGAGCAACATTAGTAACTTTTGCTGGGTAGCACAAGAACAATACTGAGCTTAGTATTTTGAAGGTGAGGTCTACCTGTGGCTTTAGTTTTCACTGGGCCTTTGTTTTCATTCTTTTAATCAAGTTGGTAAAACACAGCTGTAGGCTAAATCAGATGTGATTATAGCGAGCTTCAATTTAGATAATTTTGAACAGACTGCCTGAAATTTTGGAGTGAATCCAGTGTGACTGGTTAAACAATACAGTGATCAGATCACGTCACGATGGAGGTTTCGTTTTAGAAGCAGCTAGTCACAGTACATAAAATCAGCATGAGACTTTTTCATGCAGCCTTTAAATACAGTCCTGTTTGGGCAAGTGATTTGAACTGTAAACTGTCTCACTCTTCCATCTATCATGTGTACAGAACTTGATTTTTTAACTTGAAAATTGTCAGTAATGTGTGTGATTCTTCAGATGAGATATTGCCAGCTGGCATGCTCAGTCTGATAGTACCAAAGCTGAGGTGCAGCAATGATATCTGTGAGTGCAGGCCTTAAACTTAGTTTTCAGTTGATGACAGTACCATCAGTTGCATGAAGAACTGTTGAGGGAAGCCCATGGTGTTTCAGGTAGCCTGGATCAACTTCCTAGTTACCTGGTTTAGTGCTTCTGCAGTCTTGTTCATAGCCAATTTGAAAACTGTATCTTATATTACGCCCCTTTTAAGGTAAAAGGAATTCTATTAAGTGGTTCTATTTGTTATTGGTTAATGTGAATGCATGAACTATTTGAGACTTTTTTCCGCTGGCACCCTCCATGTGAGTGTACATTTTACAGATGTAAAATCAGTGTGTGTGCGTTTGGTTTTTTTGGTCTTTTTTTTTTTTTTTT
>NDXB01007178.1:0-17620 GCA_002631895.1 Agapornis roseicollis | reverse complement strand
TTTTTTTTTTTTTTTTTTTTTTTAAGTATGGCTGTAAAGAAATTTCAGTCATATAGGTAAATATTTTATCTATAAAATATTTTATAAACAATACATATTTAAGTTGCTGATATTGACTGTTGCTTTGAGTATTTCTTACCATGAAATATTCATTATGGTCATTCTGTGATTTGATGTAATTTGAATGCTGAAGTCTCGTCTCTTATTTGTGTGATGGTATAAAATGCTTCATTTAGAACTTGGACCTCATGTGCTAGATTGATTTCAAACACCAGAAGGCATAGTTCCTGTACTTTGCTACCCTTCTCATAAATCAAAACAGACCAAGGGTAGGAAGAGGTATGTATTAATGCTAAGCAAATGAGCATGAGAGATAAATTGCAGTTTCTACATGTTTAGGATGTACTTGCTCTGCTTTGTTTTTAGCCAAAGATGTAAGTAGGAAATCTAGAATAATGTGTTTTAATTAAGCAGGTGCATTATGTATGAACTAACAGGCCAGACCATCTGTTAATGTCCAAGACATGATTACATGATTTTTTGAAAGAATTGCTTCTACATAATGAGAGAGGTTTTCTTTGTGGTGGTGGTGGTTTTGTTTGTTTGTCTTTCTGGCTTCTGGTTAGTTAGGTGAGAAAATACTGGATCAGTTTCCAGTGGTAAGTTGGTTGTTCCAAGATTCTTGTTGGACAAGAACCTGTGCCAGTTGGTTTTCATCAGAATGCTCTGAAACATAACAAAGTTTTTTTGGCTACTTATTCTTCAAAAAGAAGTTTCCTATTTTGGGTTGTCTGTTTAAATTAAAAAGCACTGGTGTTATTTGCTATTAATGTGATAACATTTAGCTGCTTATTCTGGATTATATTTGAACATACACAAGTTGATCCAGGAAAGGGACATAATACTCCGCAAAGCCTGGACCACTTGCTTAGTGGGCTTTTGTTGCTTTTGTGGCAAGTCCATGTTCCACAGAATGAAGGGATTTGCCAAAAATAAGTCATTTCCAATCCTAGTGATTGAGAGTGAACCTTCTGAACAGTAGCCTGAAGATCTAGTGGCAGTTTTAATTCAGCTTTAAGTGTGTTAATTGAAGGCCTTTTAACCTTTGTTTCTTACTAGATGTGAATTAACAATAATGCAACACATATTAAAAGGGCAGTGTTAAATGTTGCCCAGGAAATGATCAGTATCATATTTTCCAATGAAGTGGTGCATATTGCCACGGTTACTTTGCAACCTACATAGTTTTTCAGTAAACAGTTTGGCCCAGATAGACTTCCCGTGGGCATCAATGGTGTTTTTGCTGTGAGTCAACATACTGGGTCCCAAATTTGTGATGCTTGATCAAGAGCTTGGTCTTTTTTTGAAATGTAATTTTATTCCACAGAAGATGTTTTTTGGGTTTTGTTGGGTTTGTTTTTGTTTTTTAAATCTCCCAATATAGTTCTACTACTACTTTTAACTTTTTTTCTCCCTGTCATGAGTGTGTTGGGGGGAGCGTGGGGTGGCAGGAGTTTTCTCTCTGGCAGTTACTGGCAGAGAGCTTTGGTTGTATCATGCAACTACTGAGAAATAGAAATACTGGTTTTGCAGCTATCATAGTAGTACTTTTTTTCATGTCGTTACAGCAGTATCAAGTTTATTCCACAACATAGAGGGGGTTTGGGTTTGGTTTGTTCTCTAAATTCGGAGTTAAAGAGTCACCTTACAGTCTAAACTACTTGGACCATGTCTGAAGATTTATTTTTATACTTTGTATATCTTGTGAGAGAAGTTTTAAATATGGAAAAACAAAACAAAACAAACACCAAAAAACCCCAAACAAACCCAAACAAAATCAAAAAAGAAAGACTGAGAAAGCAAAGAGGCCTATACTTAATTTCAGTGCCTGACCCGGGAGCTGGAGGTGCTGAAGTTTGATGCTTACATAATGCTTCACACAGCAAAGACAGTTGCCTTTAATACCTTCCTACGTGACCATTCATGCCTAAAGACTGAAGGTGATTTGTAGGGCTTTGTGTTTCGCGGTGCCTTTGGCTGACATTCAGCTCTCTTGCAGCAGATGGCGGTGCTACCAGTGCTTTGTGCGCACGGCTGTACGCTGCCCGAGGGACACATCCTGCAGCCTGTTTTCTGAGCTCGAATGCCCGGCTGCTTGTGGGCTCTCGTCTTCCCCTCGTAGCCACTCATCCAGGTCGCAAGTGGTAAGGCACAAGGGCTATGTGAATCAGTCCTGGTGAAGAAGAGAGCCATGCTGTCTGGGCAGTGAGGCTGCAGTAATGCCAGTGGGCCAAGCTGAAGTAAGTGGCCTGGCCACAGCAGGTTGATGCCGGTTGCTGTTTACGGCCTCTCTTCACAGACTAAGACATTCTCTTACCAAGCAGGCAATCTGAGATACACTTGGGTGTTTTGTTTTGTTTTGTTTTGTTTTTTTAAAGGTATTTCCTCCTATCTTTCTCTCTCCTCCTTCTTACAAAGTTTTATACGAACTTAAGATTTCTTTTCAGCTAAGGCTCTACTGCCAAAATGGGAGTTTCCTTGGCCTGTCCATTCATTAAGAATTACTCAGTAATGCCAGACAGTTACTCTCTTGAAACGAGAGGCTGTTTGATAACTGTTCTTGGAAGCTGTTTTGTCAAACAGTAGCAGCTATTTGATCTAGTCAGTAATTGAGTACTGAGTTTCCTCTGTCAGACTGCATACAGTATGAAGAACCAGAATCACTAAGAACCATGTAATATCTTTGGTACAAAGTCTGTGCGGAAGTCATGTTTTGATCTTGACTTAACATGAGTCATATGGGCTGATGCAGTAGGGTGAAGGAA
Source organism: Agapornis roseicollis (assembly GCA_002631895.1). NCBI lineage: Eukaryota > Metazoa > Chordata > Aves > Psittaciformes > Psittacidae > Agapornis > Agapornis roseicollis. The sequence continues at coordinate 14,795 of NDXB01007178.1, read as the reverse complement.
ACAGCTCCTGTCTAAAGGTGTGGTTGAAAAGGCTTGTGCAGCAAACTCCTCAGCTCCTCATCTGAGTTCCTGTTCTTTATGAGAGCACATTCTATATGTTTCCAGAGCATAAATCAACCAAGCCTTTGGAAAAAAAGCCAGACTTTGAGTGCTTGCCCTTCCATAATTCATTCCCTGTTTTAATGAGGAACATGTTATATCTAGGAATAAACATGAAATTGTTTCAAACTCATTGAAAACTGTGGATTGATACCGGATAGGTCTCATGAATTGCTTAAAGTCTGAAAGGATCAAGCAGATCATTCGATCAGTGTCTGTTTGCTGGTATGTCACAGACAATCATCTTTCATCCAGATACTTTATATAGGCCAGGTTGGACAAAGCCTTGGGTGACATGGTTTAGTGTGAGGTGTCCCTGCTTATGGCAGGGGGGTTGGAACTAGATGATCTTAAGGTCCTTTCCAACCCTAACTATTCCTTGATTCTCTGATTCTATATTAAGCTCAGTAACATAGATGACAATAAAGCATACTTAGGTTTCCCTCTGGCACTTCAGTGTTCTGGGTTTGCAGAAACCATTAAAGATGAAGCACTTGTTAGTTAACCAACTGTGCTTTTGAAAACCTTTCTTTCTAGTTGTTGCCTCTTGAAGTGTTTTTACAGGGCTGGCTGCAGATCTTCCTAGGGATGGCAGTTCTCACTCTAGAGAAGTGCTGAGCTTCTTTAATTATCCCACCTAAGACATTTTTTTCTTCCAGACCCTTTTAAAGATCAAAATTGGACACAGCATTTCAGTGTGCATCTGATAAGCGTTGTACACAAATTTAAGCTCTCCTCCTACTTGTGGCTTTAGCTTCCTGCATGGTGACACAGATCATGCATGACTGCCCACTCAGACTTTGTGCCATTAGCAAATTTCATTGCCATTAATTTTTCAACAATGAAATTGTTTGTATATTTTTAAGCTTCTTACCACTCTCTGCAGAGATTCACTGACAGCTGCTTCTCAAGACCTGTCAAGCCCACCAGTTCCTAACCCGTTTAGCATGTGCTTTATCATTATATTATGGTGTTCTCTTTTAAGCTTTATGACATAAGGGCTAAGTTGTATACCTTACAGAGATTCATGTATTGCCTGTATGACTTATTTTAATCAATCAAATGGGCAGTCCCTCCAAGGAGACATTAGGTTTGTTCAGGAAGACCTATTTTGGAGTCATGTTGACATTAATTCCATTGTTTCTACTAAATGAGCTCCTTATCAGATTTCATTCACTATGCTTGGGGACTGATGTCAGCTTTTGCCCCCTACCTGAGTCACTTCTTTTTTGCATGATATTCGAACCCTTCCACATCTCTGATTTCCCTAGAATTCCAGGATAAGTTAAAAATCTGCATCAGAGGCCAGTGTTATTTGTTGCTAGTCAAGTCCTTGTAATAGTAACAGCTTTCTCAGTACTATATTTCTGTATTTGAAGATGCTTTGTCATCTGTCCTTATGTGATACAAGTCTTCTTCCTGTTCTATATTTGGACAATAATACAAATGAACATTTCTGCATTTGTTGTATTTTAGTTTATTTTACCACTGCATCTAGCATTATTCAGGTTTATTTGTTTATTCTCTTAGCCTTTTGCTTTGTTTTCTGAAATTATAAAATGAAATCAAAACTTGTTTGGGTCTGGTATTGGTACTGCACATTCAGTTACAGAATATAATATCTTTTAAGGTACTTTATGATAGATCTGTTCTGGCATGGTTCTGCAGTTCAGAAGAGTAAATCACAACTCATGTCACAGATCTGAGGGAAGAAAAGCAGCTCCTTAGATTATTCTTTTCAGCAGTCACAGTGGAAATCTTGAAAAATGTGGTTTAAGTTCTGACAATGTCTCCTGGAACCTGGGGTATTCCCTGTTGGAGGATGGGGTGGGTGGGTGGGTGAAAATTTTAATTTACATTTGGCAACTAAACTGTAAGTGGCGGAGAGTGATCTTTAAAAAAGATTTAATCTTTTAGACTGGTAGCTGTCTTCAGTGAAGTGTCAGTAACTGCAGACTGCAGGTTTCCTCTAAACTTTACATCCGTAAGCAGAGATACTTAATTTAAGAGAATAACATCAGCTTTAAACCTGAGCTATAAAGATAACTATGACAGCTGCTCCACTAAGCTGTGGTTGATAGGAGACATCCAGTATAAAGCCCCATAAACTTATTTCCCATTTGAGCTCTAAAACATGAAACCATGAAGGCAAAAGCTGTCTGGGGAAGCACAGCAATCCTCGTCAGACACACTGATGTTAGCAGTACCAGCATGGGCTGCTGTGGTCCACTGAGAGCATGATGCCTAGTTTTCTGCAGCTGCAGGCAATCCTGCATTAAATACTGAGTTCACTGTGGTCAACTACATTTGCTTGAATTATGAGAGACATTTTAAAGTAAATGCTGTGGATTTTTTAAACTAAGTCAACTGCGAAAGCAAAATAAGTTCCAATCATTTTTTTTTTTTTCTTAAGGAACCAGTGACATCTGTAAACCTCACTTAAATGTCTCCATTTGGGTGGATTGCTATCGATAACGATCTTAGCAGTGTTCAACAAACTAGATTTATTCCACCAGTGAGTCTTTTGTGTCCCTTGTTTCAACATTAATTTGTGTTTAAATTTCAGTGTGAAAGAGCTTGCCTATTTATGTGGCTAAGGTCTGGACCTGAAGAAAGTACACAGACCCTCTAACTGGCATGTGCTGCAAAACACTGGACAATTGAAGAAGAAAATAGTAAAATGAATTTAGCCAAAGCAGTATCTCCAAATCCCACATTGTCTACAGTGGAGGTACCAGAATATGGTCAAGGCTTTTAGATATTTAGTACCCACCAAGGCAACTTTAATTCTTGAACCATATAATCGAAAATGAAGTACCCTGCCAATTCAGCAAAAGGATTCATCACATTGTCTCTTCTAAATTTAGGGAGATGAAACATCTGCCATGGAAATGCACAAAAGTGTCTGTTAACCTCAGCTATGAGCCTTCATTCTGGTCTGCCTCTCTCTTAACTTCAGTTCTAAGTTTTTTGTCATTTAGTTCACATTTATCTTGGTTCATCCTTTGCTTGCTTTTTGAAAAGTGATTTTCCTTAAACTTTTTTGTTTGTAAATGTTTTTGTCTTCCTAGGCCCTATTTCTTTGTATTTCATGTTGTCTTACTTCTGTACATACTGCCTGGTACCTTGATTCTCATCTGCTCTTCTATATTTCTTTATTCAGCTCTGGTTTCTTCCTTTTTCTCTCCTTCCCATCCCTTTCTATCTACTGCATCACATTCTTCCCTTTGCAGTGCTGAAACACATTGGAAACAGTGTTTTCCTCACTCCTCTGCCCTTTTAGTTACTGAAATATGCACATAAGAATTCAAATATGCTTCTATAAATAGTAAAAGGATAAAACTGTTTCAGCTTTTCAGTCTTTGCTTTATTAGAACTTCTGGGAGGAAAGCCCCATAAACTTTATATATAACTAATTCAGCTGCAGGGAAAAAAAATAAAAGCAAAATAGAAACCAGAAGGAAATATAGCCACGATCTGTGTGATTCTTCTTCCCAGCAAGTGGATTTTCTGTATCTTTCAAGACTACTTAGATATTTCTCAAAATAAATGCATTTGGGTTTTTTTGGGGTTTTTTTTGTTTGTTTTTTTTTTTTTTACATTTTGTACACAATATTGTGAATATTAAGCTTTAAATTCTGTCTAAGTTTGGATCTGTAGATATTAATGGCATGTTTATAAAGATCATCAGCCCTGTGACACTCCAGTATTATTTAGCTTATTTCAGGATATGGATTCCTGAAACTGCTTGTCCCAGATTCTGTTGAACTAATTATTGCAATGCAGACAGGTTCTAAAAATAAACTTTCCCATTAGATATGTTTTATAATAAACTTGCTCTTCAGGAAAGTTTTATTTTTCTTTAGAAAGAATAAAGTTTCAGCTTTTCTTTCCTTCCTCACAGTCCCCTAAAATACTAATAAAGTAGTCAGGTGCATATACTGGCTGCTTTTAAAAGATATTTTGGGTGAATTAAATGCTTAATGAAAGTCCTCTGATACAGGGAGCATTTGGATGTGATTAGGCAAAAGACTGATAACCAGAAAGCTACTTGTGTTACGTAGTGTAGGCCCTGGTATGGGCGTTGTAGCTACACACACAGTGTGTGCATAAGGTGAGGTGAGAAACAAATGTCTTTGACTTATGTCATCTTTCTGAATGTCTCTCACTTTGTACCTTACGTCTTCCTCTCTTCCCTTGAAACCCATTGCACCTGCCTATTGTTTGTCTTATAAGTAAGTGTAATGACAGACCAAGCACACTTCTCTCCATCTTGTCTTAGTGGAATACAAGCCCATCCTTTGAAATAATTTGTATGCCTTTGAAAAGATAGACTTGAAAGCCTCATTGGGAGCTTAAATTACATTTAAATGTATTCAGTGTTTAAGCTTGCGATGAGAAGATTTATCCCAACAGTAGAAAATCACAGACTTTCTCCAAATATAATTTAGTCTTTTTTTTTCTGCAAATATTTGTATGTGATTTGTCATCAATTTTCTAACACCTCAATACTGGCATTACTCTGTGTCAGTGCCATTCTTCTCACTGGTTGCTTTCTGATCATGATCCTTCTGCTTTTTAATTAGTGGACACTTTCCTCAGCATCTGGTGACATGAGCAGTAGGATTCGGTATTACTCACTGATTTTCAGCTCACCAATATAAGGGAAAAGACAGAGCCATCTAAGATGTTTCAGGACTTGTCTTACTAAAACTAACTTCAGAATCCCTTTTCACTTTCGGATTGGTTCTACACTGCTTTTTTGTCTGCTTCTTTGGTACAGTACTGGTCTCAGCTTTGTTGTGGTGGAAGCAGAATAGATTAGGCAGCTGGTTCCTATTTGCTCCATAATGGAATCATTCTTTGCAGATCAAAAAAACCAAAACAAACCCCAACCAGAAAACCCCCAAAAAACACAAACCACCCACCCATACCACATGATATTCATAGTTATGTGCATGTTTGACTGTACAATCATGGCTTACATCTCTTAGAGAAGTCAGGTGTCCAACTTCAAGGTATTGCAAAATCTGAATACAGTGCAATTCACATTTCTTCAGTGAAGTGACCCCACAAGGTCGGTGTGTTTGGAGATGTGCCTAGGCATGTGTCAGCAGAGTAATTCTGCAGGAACACTATTACTGATAGATTCAGCAGTCACTCTCCTTTACAAGAGATGTATTCAGAGAGGTTCTTGTCAGTAGGTCCAGGTTTATTGCAGTAGAAAAGAGCAGAAATTAGCAGAAGGGATGGGAAGGGAGAGACTTCTTTCTCTAGTGTTTTTCTCTTAGTTATGTGGTTGTCTAGTTGGTCTGCTCAAGTAGGATGCAAGTTGATTGGAGCATCTTCTGGAGGTATTCTTCCACTCATTTCCAAAATTTGTGTCTGCACTGCTTCCAACACTGCCGCTTCTCACCATAATCCACCATCTCCATTCAGATCCTGTTTTAAGTTAATGCAGATGCTAGTCTCTATAATGTGTTCTATTTTTTATTAGCAAACAGCAATATTTTTTCTGTCCCCCTTTCATTTTTGATCAGAAGTGTAAATATTTGAAACGATTGAAAAGAACAATCCTAACTTCCTGTATCTGATGTAGACACTTAATCTGACCAACTTCAGTGAGAACTTAAGCTCTGATGAAAATATAAGCTTATCTCTCTCTAGGGCTGTGAAAGAAAACTGAATGTTAAATATGAATTAAATAAATAGAAAACAGAAGAGGGGGAGATCATGATGCTGTTAAATATGTTCTTTGTGTGTCTGCAATTTTGATATTGTGTGCAGTTGTATTTTTTGCCTTTTCCTGGTAACAAAGTAGACAGGTTCCAAAAGAGAAAAATATGTAATTTTTTGGTCTTAAGTAGAAATTTCCAGTGTCAGCTGAATACTTCCTCGGTAATTAATACAAGAGGGCATTTTATCTAGCACTTACTTAAATTGAAATAACTGTGTTGTCCATTATTGTAAAGCTGCGTTTTGATTCTGTGAGTGTGCATTCCCACTGGGTAGTATTGCGATACAGGTACTGACTTCAGTTTAGTAATAGGAAAGCATTGCAAGGAGTGAGACCTTGTGGATGAGCCTCCAATTGCCATGCTTTAGCTTTGCATGCCTTTTAGGGTCTTCCACTGCGTTGGTGGGGANTGCGATACAGGTACTGACTTCAGTTTAGTAATAGGAAAGCATTGCAAGGAGTGAGACCTTGTGGATGAGCCTCCAATTGCCATGCTTTAGCTTTGCATGCCTTTAGGGTCTTCCACTGCAGTTGGTGGGGAGCTGCAGCCCAGTAGCCAGAAAGGTCAGGTAGATCTAATTCAGTTGATGTATGTGTTTATTCTGTCTGAGTCAAAACACAGAGCAGTAAGTCAACATCTTTCTTTGTTGTCTTGAAAAGCTTTTAATGCTGTTTTGGCAACTAGTATCATATTTAAATAAAATATATCCTCTCAACTTCATTATTCAGCTCAGTGCTGTGTACAGTAGGTGCATAAGTTATTTGCTAAATGTTTTATGATGCTGATTATGTAAATAATGAGCTTTTACATTTTGGCACCAGAGAGTAACAGAACTGTGTGTAGTACTTTGTAACTTGATGTAGGAAGGAAGCTCTTCTAAGTCCTAATTAATTTGCAAATTAATCCAGATTCATCTTCCTGCTGTGCCATGTCATTACAGAGGACTTAGAAGAGCTTCCTTCCTATATCAAGTTACAAAGTAACTTTTGCAAATTAATTTGCAAATTAATCCAGAGGAAATGTGACAATGAGCTTTACTAATGTTTTAGCTAAAATTTTCCAAGTCTCTTAGCTCAAAGATGGGATCTTAAGTCTATATAGAGGTCTCAGGGTAAAATCAGATTTTGTCAAAGGTGCCTTCAGCTTCTATGACTTCAGTCACAGAAACTAGCAGGCTTTGCAAAAGTGTAACACATAATAAATGTTGGTCTGCCTATAGTATGAAAACTGTATTTGCAGTCATGCTACTGAGCATTATATGATAGCATGTCACATATATTCTATAGCATTACCTATGAATGATTACAAACTAGAAACTGGAGTGTACATGTGTGTTATATTTTTTTATTTGGACTTTATTGACTAATCTGTTAGGGTTCTTTGTAAGGGATTCTAATTTCCAAGCATGTCCAAAATCCCCTGGATAATCACAGGTGGTTTCATTCCTTTGCTGGAAGGAGTCAGTCTGTCCTGACATGTCCAGTCTGTCAGCTATCTCTGCTCACTCCCAGTCAAAACTGGAAGAAATTTCCCAGCTAATACAGGCATTTTGAACCATTACAAGACTGTCTTTCTTTCCCCAGTGGCAGTGTTAACTGTAAGAAGAATTTGGATTGTGAAAAATCAGTTACTGTCTTCTTCTTTCATATTATTTGCTTATAATGTCATATCCTGTTCTTCCCAAGGTGGAAGCTTAACAGAGATCCATATTTTAAACTGAGATATCATTAATTTTGAATCAAAACCGTATCTACAATAAACAACAGTGAGTGGAATTTCTGTGGTGTGTTATGTGTGAGTATTGTCATTGTACACATCTTCAGGGGCTGTGTTGCTTCTGATGGCATCACCAAAGCAATTACTAGGTTTTTGGTTGTCGGCTTCTGCACTCACAACCCAGTCATCCAAATAATGAGTCTGAAAAGTTCTCCATAAATAAACCCACAAAAATTGTGAATCTAATGTCAACATAATGCATTAAAGCCATCTGCAAATTGGGTGCCGAGAATGTATGCTGGAGAGAACAGCATGGAGCTCCTCAGCTGTGTCTAATTGAGCATACAGGTTAAGAGTAAGCTATGGAATTGGGGAAAGAGGACAGAAGATTGTTAAATTTAAAAATTGAATTATATATTGAAAGTAAAAAGCAAATACTGCTTTGGACCAAGGTTGGTTGTTTTTGTAAGAAGTATGAACTGAGCAGAAGTAGTTAAAGGGACAGAAAGCAAAGATAGCTTTGCAGCATGCTCCTATACCAGTCTCCTACAATAAAACTCCAAGTTATTTGCTAGTTTGGGCTGGAAGAGGCAGGCACTGGGCTTGGCTTTAGGGTGATGACAGGATGCACGCACCCAAACGCATCAGCTCTTAGAGCAGGATGGCCCTTTCAGAACTGCTAAATGAATGTTAGCACAGCAGCTGCAGCACAGTCCAGTGGTTGGCCAAGATCTTCCCTGGTTCCTTATCTCTCCTCTTTTCTCACCTGCCCTTCATCCAGGAGGCTGAACACTGTCCTCATGCCAGCTATGTCCCCAGTCCTAGTAATGGTGCAATTTCATTTCTCTGATGACAGGAAAAGTTGACTCAGAGTGTGTGGTGTTGTAAGAGACTACTGTGAATGTTTCATGTGAAAATTGATGAAGGTTTTAGTGTAATAGTGAATTGTTAATCATCTTGTCAAGAGCTGCTGGTGGACAGGTATTCAAGCTTAGTTCTCAGAATCATAAACTTCATAAAAAACCAGTTGTCTTCTTTTCTCCCAGCATCTTTCTTTTCCAGTTAAACATTTATGTTTCTAAACATGTCTTACCTTCATGTGTGACAAACTTTAGATAAGGATCTGTGCCAGGTCAGCCAGGACTGCAGTGATTTGAAATAAATTTTAGTTTGGATGTTGCATCCACGCAGGAGGGAGCATCACGTTGCATCCAGGCAGGATTACTCAAACAAAAGTGAGCATAATAAGCAAAGGAAAAGTAACACATTGTGTAACTTTTTTTAGTGAGTGTTTTAATGCAGGTATAGGCATGGCTGCATTTAACTGTTATGCTGCTTTTTTAAATAATCCTGAGCTGTTTGATAAGGAAGCTGGACTTAAAACTGAAGCCTTTCTCATAACCTCTGCTGCCTCCTACGCAAAGGCAGAAGCAGGAACAGTCTGCATCTTGAAATGGACAGTACGGTGGCAGAGGGCCAGTGTTGTGGTGCAGTGTCAGGGTTGATGACTGTGCAGAGGGGGATTGCCTGGGAAATCTCTCCTTTGTCACCACTCAACCAGAGAGAGCTCAGGGCAGTGCTTTCTTGCCCAAGAGAACAGTAGAAAAGGCCTCCACAAGGCAGCTAAGCAAAAAGAGGTTGTCATCCAAGGAGGCTTTGTTACATGAAGGTTATGATAATGTGCCATCCTGAATAATTCGTCTCCTGAACAGAGCTATGGCAGCCCTCTGTCAGCTGTGACAGTAAACTGTATCTTCAGGTGCTTAGCCGAGCTGCCTATTCTGCTGGGCGAGAGTCTTGTTAAAATCTCTTAACTTGATATCTAGGCTAAAAATATCTTCGTTGCAGTTTAACCACAGTTTCCTCTTGAACTTTTAAATCATGGTGATCACTAGCCACTTGCAAATACTCTGTCACCAGCATCATCTGATTGATGCGTTTAGACTCGCTCTCAGCATGTCACTGTCAGATGCTGCAAATAAAATCTTAAGCAAAGCAGTCTAAGGAAATAATGAAACCTTTGGGAGGGTAAAGTCAGTGGCAGGCTTACTGAGAATGTAGCTGTAAGAGAAGCGTGTGGACACAGAAATAAGGTATGGAAAAAATGAAGGAGGTGGAGAGAAACCTTCCTAGTCAAAGGCTGAGTTGAGCCCTAGGAGTTAAAGGGGGCTTGTGCACCAGCTTATACATCTGCTGGAAAATAAGCAACACCTACCACGATCTGTCATGAATTTGTCAGATTTTCTTAAATCCATATGTCTGACAGAATTTTCCAGAAGGTGGGAGAGGGAACAAGAGGAAATGGGCAGCACATTCTACTTCTCTTTGTGTCATCCCATGGCAGGTTGGCACTTGGAGTTGTACAGGGCTGATTTTGTTTTCAGAAGAGGAAGCAAAGGCCCTGAAAACTGGGGTGGCTGGGCAGTGGTAACAGCTGGTTTCCTCCCAGGTTGTAGGGACCTTTTGCCATCCAGCCTTGATGCTGAACATTTCTAGGAGTGAATGGGAGTATTTCCTTTTCAAATATGACAAAGTGGGAGCTGGTTCTGAGGCCCTGCATAAGCCACAGTCACTGGCAAAGCTTCAACTGAAGTTTTTTTTGCTTGCTAAAACTGGAGCAGGGAGGAAGAACACAGAATGACTGTAGAAGAACCTTTTCCCTCCTGTAGTCCTTGTGGACAGGTACAGGGTGATGTGACATCCCTTGATACAAATCACAATATCCTTCAGAGTATTTTCATTTTTTATGATTTCTTACAGCCCCAGCAGGGCTGTTGTGCTTAGCAGAAACTACTAGCACTTTCATACACACCTGTGTCAGACTGCTTGCTAGGAATGTCTTAAGTGCTGAAAGCAGGCCCACAAGGAGCTTGGAGTTACGTTGAATTGGGAGGATACTCTGGAGAACTCATAAAGCTCAAGCCAGGCTCTAATGCTATTACAACCAAAGCTAAAGCTGTCAGATTAGAAGAATTAGGAGCTTCCAGTAAAAAAAGTTAAGACTAAAAAGGGCAATTTTTTCCTGAAAGAAAAAACTGCAAGTCCAGCATCCTCATATTTTTCTACTTTGATAGCACTATCATTCTTTTGAAGTGCTGCTGTAAGTTTTATTTTCTCAGTGTTCAGTGTCTGGTAAAGTCTGGATGGTTCTAGATTTACAGTTACCTTGGCCCTACCTAGTAAGTGATTTTGAACATATCAGGTGATACATGTGTACATTAAAATACCAGCTATATCTGGCTGTTTGTTGTCTTTTTTTTGGAGCTGTTGGTTGTCAGGATACAGCATTCTCTGTACCATCAGGACTGGATGGTGAACCAATAATGTAAGAGCATTTTCCCTCCCATTCCTGGAAGTCTTTCAAACCAGGATCTCAATTTGTTTACCCAAGTTTGCCTACACATCCTTATGTGCATGCAAGAGCTGGATGCAAGCATCCCAGCTGAGCTCAGAACTCATATGGTAGCTTGAGAGAGACAAGTATGCACAAGCTTTTAGAAGTAGTAATAAATTAGGAATAATAAAACTTTCCAAAGTATTATTTTAAATGCATCTTACATTGTAGTATTTGCCTTTACCTGCAGTTCATGGTTTCTCCCTGTACGCAGCATCTGTGACTTACAGTGACAAGTACATAGGACTTTGTGTGAAGTCATGGGTAGCCTGTCTGCTTCAGTTACCAGACTGACCTGAATCCTTCACTGACCCATTATGTCTCTTTCCCTGTCTCTGCTTGCTCAAAGTTGCAAGTCCAGTCCTTGCTAGAGCTTCTTACAACTGCCACAAGCCTAGTGGTGAACGATAAAGGTGCTTCCTAGCTTCTGCTGTGCCTTTCTCCAGATAAAGGTGCATATTGCAGTCTCCTCCCTTACTTGCTGGGAAATGACTAAACATTGAGGATTAAACCTTGATCATCCCTAGTTGGTTCTTAGCCATCAGAGCAGCTGGGTTTATTTCTGCTTCCCTGGCCTCAGTGATGGTAGGCAGGGCTCAGTCCTGGACTCCTGAATGGCAATAGTGCCTGTGCTCCCAGCCTGCCAGCTGAAGCCTCAGCTCTCCTCTCTTTTGCTGGCCCTAATGGGATCTCGGGTCTTCTCCTTCCCACAACATGAGTAAGGCAGCAAGGTGACATTAAAGTACAGGAACAGCAGATAAAAGGCCCTTACTGTATTTATTGAGTGTTACAGATAAGTAATCCACTCTGCTGTCAGTGTCTAGAGAAACAGCAAATAAAGTATACATGCCCCTTGCTTTGATGTGATGAAATCTCCAGAGGACATTTACTTCAGTGGCATTTGCAGTGCAGCTGTAGCTGAGTTTTTCAGTGGAAAATAGAAGATTTTCATGCCTTCATTCATTGCTTTGAAAATATCAGTATGGCTGATTCTTATGCAGGACACTTCTGTGGTCTGAGAGCTGGTTGGTTTTTTTCTTTTTTTCCCCCCAAATGTTATTAAAATAATCCTAACAATTTCTGTTGGAAAGGGGGAAAATTAATAGTTTTGTGGCTTCATGCACAGTATTAAAACAACAGCCTGGTTTTCCAATAAAAGTATGGAAATTCAAAATGAAGGCTTACTTCATGTCCTGAGATCAACTTGTTGGCCTTGCTAAAGTGCATAATGGATGGAGCAGGGGGAAAACCTCAGTCTTACAACTTTAGCATACAGTTCAGCTTTTTTGTTGCTGGATTTCAAACTTGACATCACTATCTTGCTTGTCTTCTCAAGCTATAAAAACTCACTTGGTTTTGTAAATTTGAAGCAGTTTAGAATCCAGTGATCAGACATTACTTTAAAGAAACCTAAGCAATAATTAAATAAGTTGTTTAGCAAAGGCACATCAGTAATTCTTGCACTTTCAAATTTTGAGATAGAAACATGACTGTTTGGGACAATGGGTATTAGTCATTTCTGGTTTATGGTTTGGTCAGAAAGAGCCCAGAGGCATCAGCCAAGCTGCAGCATGGGAAACTGTCCAGCCACAGGCAAACAGGTCTTCCTGGTGTGAGCAGGGCATCCCTACAACAGGGCCAGACCATCTGGGGATCCCCAACCTCAGGAATGCTCTGACTTACCCTGATATAGACCCCAGCAACTTACTGCTGCTGCCTCAAACCTAAGGCTGACCATGAGTCCAATGCACTTGTGTGTGGGGTGGCTAGCACTGCAGCACTGCTCATCTGTTTCTACCTTCAGGTTCCCCTCCAGCTTTGGTTTACCCGACAATAGGGCAGGACTGAGTCTGGAGAGACTCCTCAGTGTTTCTGGGCTTCAGTTCTTGTCAGTGAGCAGCCTGCCACTGTCACTGAGTTGACTTCTGCCACTGACCAGTATAACCAGGTGTCATTACTCTGTACATTATTCAGTCTCCCCAAGGCTTTGGAAAGTAACTTCTCCCAGAAGCTGTTCCTTCCCTCTCCACTGTGAGCAGGCTACCCTAACTGTTTACAGCCCTTTGATCCACTAAGTCACAGCTCTGTCACATCTGGCTGGTGCCCACACCCTCAAAGAGCCTGCCCTCCCAATTCACCCCTCTCCTGAGAGGGAAGTTGCTCAGCTGGGATCGTTGACTTCCCTTACCCGCTTTCGCCAACATGCCCCATCCAAGCTCCCTGTATACCTGTATACTGTGTACCTGTATGCTTAAAGCTAATAAAATTGTAACTTATCTTTGATTACCACAGTGCTGTTCAGCATCCATCTCCAGTGACCCATACCACCTTCTGAAACTTTATAGCTTGCAAAGACAGGTACATAAAACAATGTTAAGTCTTAAAAAGAGGTACTTCAGAGCCAACTGGCTGGCTTGGCTTTGGTAACACTTAATGTTGTGACGGTTGTACCTGCTGAAGTGCTCCACATAATAAGCCATTTGCCTGAGCAAACTAAAACCTGCCAGTGCCTTTCCCTGCAGCAGCCCATGTGTGCTGCGGAGCAGAAGCCGCTCTCAGTCCCCACACCAGCTGGGCAGTTCATCTCAGATGCATTCCCACAGCGCAGAGGTTTCTGGATGCTGAGCCTTGCTGGGGGAATTTGCTTTGGAGGCTGGAGGAGTTCTTGTTTATTTTCTTTTCCCTGAGGGGAAATGAATTGCCAAAGTAACCCGGACAAAGAGTAGTGTTTTAGATGGGATATTACAGCCTCATATTTATTTGCTTGTTTATAGGACTAATAATGTTCTTTTGAAGCACAGCAAGAATGCATAAAACATTGTGATTATTTATTATAGCTGTAAGAAGGGGGCCTGGTGGTGATGAACATCTCAAAACCCAGCTGTGCAGAGCCCTTACCTGAAAGAGGACAGGGGGAATTTCTGGTTGAGATCTTTCCCTTCTGCCAGGCACTGTGTCTTTAGCAGCAGCTCTGTTCCCTGTCCAGACTCTTGTGGTCTTCCAGGAGGAACTGGAACAAGCACTGCTGAAATTGCTAACACCATGTTCTGACTTGGCAGTAAAGATCCCCCGAGACGGTTCCTGGATGCTGGCACTGTATGCTTGTGCTTTTAAATTCATAGCTTGAGTGGGAAGTTAACATATGCCAGGAAGCTTTTCTAGTGGGGTGGGATGTGCAAACTCCTGTAACACTGATACCCTTTCCTCCAGGACAGACCTTCAGCCTGCCCTGCATCCCTGCTTAATCCCCTCCTCACCACAGCCTTTGCCAAGCAGCAGTGCCACACCATGAAATCTCATAGTCCTGGGTGCTTGCCGAAGCTGGAGAGAAGCTGTGGAAGAGGGTAAGAATGAAAGATAGAGATGAAAGCTTGCAAGAGACTCACAGAGCTGGGGGAGTCCTGCCATTGCCCGGCTCAACACAGAACCTTTGAATGGCATGAAAAGCTGTGACGGAAGCACTGTCCTGCCACAGCCTCGGGTGGCCACCCTGCCAGTCTGCTCTGGAGGTTTGGCATGCAGTCCTGCACACCCAAGAGCCCTGTGCCCCAGGGGAGCAACTTGGCCCAGAGGAAGGCAGAAGCAGGGACTGAGAATGAAGACCTTGGGCCCACTGCAGGAGAGGGTCAGGTTTCAGACCATCTTAAGAACCTGAATGTGCACAAGTCCATGGGACCTGATGAAATCCATCCATGGGTCCTGAAGGAGCTGGCGAATGAGGTTGCTAAGCCACTGGCCATATTATTTGAAAAATCATGGCAATCAGGTGAAGTTCCTTATGACTTGAAAAGGGGAAATATAACCCCCATTTTCAAGAAGGAGAAAATGGATGACCCAGGGAACTACAG
>NDXB01007177.1:38089-48790 GCA_002631895.1 Agapornis roseicollis | reverse complement strand
CCCTGGTGCAGGGATGTACAGGTTGGTCCCTGGTGCAGGGATGTACAGGTTGATCCCTGGTGCAGGGATGTACAGGTTGATCCCTGGTGCAGGGATGTACAAGTTGATCCCTGGTGCAGGGATGTACAGGTTGATCCCTGGTGCAGGGATGTACAGGTTGATCCCTGGTGCTGGGATGTACAAGGAGGTCCCTGGTGCAGGAATGCACCTGCAGAGGTGTATGGAGAGGTCCCTGATGCAGGGATGTACAAGTTGATCCCTGGTTCAGGGATGCACAAGGAGGTCCCTGGTGCTGGTGTGCACATGCAGGGGTGCACGAGGAGGTCCCTGGTGCAGGACTGTACAGGGAGATCCAAGGTGCTGGTGCCCATGTGCATCCCTGCTCAGGTAGGCTTGCAGTGCTGGGGTGCATGGCATGGTCCTTGGTGCAGGGGTTCTTGTGCAGGGGTGCACACAGTGGTTGTTGGTGCAGGGTTGCCCATGCAAGGGTGCATAGGACGGTCCCTGGTGCAAGGGGTGCACATGAAGGGGTGTTTGAAGAGATCCCTGGTCCAGGGGTGGACGTGCAAGGGTTCACAGGGAGGTTCTTGGTGCAGGGCTACACATGCAGGAGGACCCTGATGCAGGTTGCACATGCAGGGGTGCACAGGGAAATCCCTGATGCTGGTGTCTATGTGCATCCCTGTGCAGGGAAATCCTGGCATGCATGTGAATCCCTATACAAGGAAATCCCTGATGCTGTTGTCTATGTGCATCCCTGTGCAGGGAAATCCTGGCATGCATGTGAATCCCTATACAAGGAAATCCCTGATGCTGTTGTCTATGTGCATCCCTGTGCAGGGAAATCCTGGCATGCATGTGAATCCCTATACAAGGAAATCCCTGATGCTGTTGTCTATGTGCATCCCTGTGCAGGGAAATCCTGGCATGCATGTGAATCCCTATACAAGGAAATCACTGTTGCTGCTGCCCATGTGTATCCCTGTATAGGGAAATCCCTGGTGCTGGTGTGCACATGCATCCCTGTACAGGGAAATCCCTGGTGCTGCTGTCCATGTGCATCCCTCTACAGGGAAATCCGTAGTGCTGGTGTGCACAGGGAGGTCTGCAGTGCTGGAGTGCATGGGGAAGGTCTTAGGCACAAGGGTTCTTGTGCAAGGATGCACAGGAAGGTACCTGGTGATGGGGTACACGTGTAGGAGGGGTGCATAGAGAGGTCCTGGGTGCAGGAGTGCACAGAGAGCATATGGAGATGTCACTGATCCATGGGTGCCTGTATAGGTATGCACAATGAGGACCCTGATGCAGGGTGCACATGCAAAGGGACACAGGGACATCCAAGGTCCTGCTATCTATGTGTATCTCTGTACAGGGAAATCCCTGGAGATCAGCAGTGCCACTGTGCACCTGCATCTCTGCACAAAGAGATGTGCACATGCATCATATATAGGGGCTATAGGGGGCTATAGGGATGCTGGGGAGGGACTCTTCATTAGGGACTGCAGTGACAGGACAAGGGGTGATGGGTTCAGACTGAAACAGGGGAGGTTTAGATTGGATCTAAGGAAGAAATTCTTTGCTGTGAGGGTGCTGAGGCACTGGAATGGGTTGCCCAGGGAGGTTGTGAATGCTCCATCCCTGGCAGTGTTCAAGGCCAGGTTGGAGGGAGCCTTGAGTGCCATGGTTTAGTGTGAGGTGTCCCTACCCATGGCAGGGGTTGGAACTGGATGATCTTAAGGTCTTTTCCAACCCAAATCAGTCTATGATTCTGTGATTTTATCATTGGTACCCTCTTGTGAAAGTCAGCTGGGATGGAGTCTCAAAGCTTCCCAGGTCTTGTTGCTGTGGTGTTAGTTCATCATTGCAAGGGGTTTGCGGCATTCAGAAGCTTTCCCAGGGATGTTTCCCGTGGATGCTGATCCCTGTGTGATATGGGAGGGACCACAGAGGTGAGCGCTGAGGTCTCCCCTTGCTGCAACTTCATTGCTGGGCTCCGTCACCTGTGTGGTGCAGACTGGTCCCAATGGGGCCGTTCCTGCAGCTTTGGATCTGCAGCACAGACTTCTAAATTCTGGATGGAGAAGGTGCTGGGCAGCACTGGGGTCTGCTCTGTATGGAGTTTCTTCTCCTTCTCCCAGGTCTTTCCCTTGCAAAGCAGGGGAAGAGACTCCCTTTCTCACATCCATTCATCCATCCACCCATCCATCCATCCATCCATCCACCCACTTCCATTCATACATACATCTCTATCTACCCACCTCCAACCACTCATCCNGCAACTTCATTGCTGGGCTCCGTCACCTGTGTGGTGCAGACTGGTCCCAATGGGGCCGTTCCTGCAGCTTTGGATCTGCAGCACAGACTTCTAAATTCTGGATGGAGAAGGTGCTGGGCAGCACTGGGGTCTGCTCTGTATGGAGTTTCTTCTCCTTCTCCCAGGTCTTTCCCTTGCAAAGCAGGGGAAGAGACTCCCTTTCTCACATCCATTCATCCATCCACCCATCCATCCATCCATCCATCCACCCACCCATCCATCCATCCATCCATCCACCCACTTCCATTCATACATACATCTCTATCTACCCACCTCCAACCACTCATCCNCCCAGGTCTTTCCCTTGCAAAGCAGGGGAAGAGACTCCCTTTCTCACATCCATTCATCCATCCATCCATCCACCCACCCATCCATCCATCCATCCATCCACCCACCCATCCACCCATCCATCCATCCACCCACCCATCCATCCATCCATCCATCCATCCACCCACTTCCATTCATACATACATCTCTATCTACCCACCTCCAACCACTCATCCATCGACCTCCATCCACCTATCTCCACCCACCTCCACTCATCCACCTCCCTTCCATCCATCCATCCATTCATCCATCCATTCATCCATCCATCCATCCATCCATCCATCCATCCATTCTCCTTTCATTTATCCATCTCCATCCACCCACTTCCATTCATACATACATCTCTATCTACCCACCTCCAACCACTCATCCATCGACCTCCATCCACCTATCTCCACCCACCTCCACTCATCCACCTCCCTTCCATCCATCCATTCATCCATCCATTCATCCATCCATCCATTCTCCTTTCATTTATCCATCTCCATCCACCCATTTCCATTCATTTATACATCTCTATCTGCCCATCTCCATCCACTCGTCCATCCATCTCCATCCATCCATCTTTATCCTTCTCCACTCCATCTCCGTCTGTATATCCATCCATCCATCCATCCATCCATGCATCCATCCATCCCTACCCTCCTCCATCCCTGTCCATCCATCTCCATCCATCCATCTTTATCCTTCTCCACTCCATCTCCATCTGTATATCCATCCGTCCATCCATCCATGCATCCATCCACCTCTACCCTCCTCCATCCCTGTCCATCCATCTCCTCCCGTCTCCGTCCATCTCCAGACACCCATCCAACCATCCCCTCCACCTCTCTCCACCACCCCTCCAAAACAAGAGGCCCCACTAGCCATACACACATGCTTTCCAGAGTGGCCATGGTCCATCTTCCAGGCCATCTCCTCTTGAAGGCATCGAGCTCAGCTTGCACAGACAGAGCCCCCTAAACCAAATAAGCTGAGATTTCCAGCATGGTGTTTCCAGGCCAGGATGCGTCTGGAGAAGCAAAATCAGCCACTTCCACCCCCTCTCCCTCAACGTGGCTCTTTTTAAAGCTCTGATGGTTGGTCCCGGTGGGGCTGTTTCTCAGGGCTCCCTCGGTTTCCATGGAGAGGATGGGTGAGGAATTTCAAAGGGAATGGCTCCAGTAAATGAACTCTTCTCTAAAAATAGCATGTTTGCTTTTGGGTCTTTGGGAACTGCGGCCCGGCCAATGGGATGGAGACCGAAAATCAGCCTCTGGGTAAAGATATTCCAGTGACTTGCTCTTGGTGCAGACTCCTCTTGGAGCTGCTCAGCTTCCGGGGGACTGGTCCCAGTCTGCCCAGTTCCTGCCTGCACTGGGTCCGGTTGCTCTGTGACCACCTCTTCTGGTTGTCCCCAGGCTGCAAGTCCCTTTGTGCCTTATACAGGTTATGAATCTCTTTAGTTTGAGGGGTAGAAGGGTTGAGGGCAGGAACATGTTGGGTTTGTGTGTCCCCATGTCCCGTGATGCCCCAGAGCCCCTGGGCATGTCCCTTCTTGGCAATGGCCACCACTGTCTTCCACCCCACTGGTGACATTCAAGACACCAACAAATCCCATTAGGACATCTCTGCATGGATCTGCTGGGAAAAGGACATCTAAGGTAGTGCCCACCTCTGAAAGAGCCACCGGGACACGTTTCCAACATGGGAACTGCCAGTACCACATCCCCTCCGGAGAAGCCACCATCCCAGTGGGGGAACAGCCAGCACCCGGTCCCCTCAGGAGATGCCACCATCGTGACGTGGGGACAGCAGCATCCTCGCGTGGGCCTGGAGAGTGGTTCCTTGGCATTGCAATGGAGTTGCTATTTGTGACTGCCTGTTCCTGAGCCCTCCGGTGCTCTCCAAAAAAAACAAGAAGGGAGTTGTTTGCATGGGAAGATTGGCATCTCCAAGCCCGGGATATGGTTTCCTGCTTTTTATAGCTGGAGTAGCAAGCAGACTCGTCGGCCTGCCCTGATTTGGCATCCTTCTTCTTGCTTTTTTTTGGGTTGGAAGGGTTTCATCCTGACCCCTCAGCAGAAACACCGTCTCTAGCAGTAGGGGATCAAGTTTGCTCCTTCTGGCTTTTTGGTTGCCCAAAACCTTGGTGAGATGGGATGTAGATGGCTCAGAGCCTCAGTAAGCGGAGAGGGGACTCGTCCCTTGGTCATCCGAACCAGGAGCAGGTCAGTAGATGCTGAAACACCCTTTCCTGTTCCCCCTTGTTCCCCTTACCCTGGGGTGCTGCTGTGACAATGACATGGCAGGGAAGGTGTCACCTCTCGCCTTGCTCTGAGGTGATGTGGGATGTGGGTGTTCTTGGAGAGGTCCATGGTGTCCCCCCCAGCTCCCTGCTGCCCCGTCTGCAGCTGTGCTGGGTGAGGGGACCCTGAACATGGGGTGCTGCAGGGCCGGGGGTCCATGGTGATGCTGGGGATGGAGGCTGTTGTGGGCTCAACAGGGGTTTTCTCATAGTAGTTGCATCCAGGCTGCTGCCAAGGTGATGGATACAGGCTGGGGGGCATGTGAAGAGCCAGGGCAAGGGCATGGCATAAGCTGTTTGGGGCTCCTGGGTGCCCATCAGCTCCTGTGTGCTTGAGGATTTGTGGGTGCCCTTGGATTCCTGGTACTTGCTGGCACATGGATGTCCATCAGCTCCTGGGTACCCATTAGTTCCTGAGTACCCACTGATGCTCCTGGATGCTCATGGACTGCTGTGTGTTCCTGGGTGCCCATCAGCTTCTGGGTACCCGTTAGCTCCTGGCTGCTCAAGGACCTCTGGGTACCTGTTGGATCCTGGGTGCCCATCAGTTCCTGGGTGCTTGTGAATTCATGGGTGTCCATGGACTCCTGGTAACTGCTGGTTCCTAAGCATCCATCTGTCAGTTCCTGGCTGTCCATCATCTCCTGGTTACTTGTGCATTTCTGTGTGCCCATGGACTCCTGATACCTGTTGGATCCCTGGTGCCCATCAGCTCATGGGTTCTTGTCTTTGTGTGGTTTCTTGTGGATTTGTGGGTGTCCATGAACTTCTGGTACCAACTTCTGGTTGGATCATGGGAATCCATCAATACCTGCATCCTCATGCACTCTGGATGCCCATTGTCTTCTGGGTATCCATGGATTCCTGGGTACCTGTTGGCTCCTGGGTGCCTGTCAGCTCTTGGTTGTGTGTGGGTTCATGGGTGCCCATGGACTCCTAGGTACCTGCTGGATGCTGGACGTCCATCAGTTCTTGGGTGCCCATGGACTCTAGATGCCCATAAGCTCCTGGGTGACTGTTGGATCCTGGGCACCCATCAGCTCCTGAGTGTCCATGGGTTGTCCATTGGCATCTTAGTACCTATGGATTCCTGGTACCTATTGGATCTTGGGAACCCGTCAGCTCCTGGGTACCCATGGACTCCTGAGTTTCTGTTGGCTTCTCAGTACCCAACAGTTCTTGGGTGCCCATAAGCTCTTTGGTGTTGCCAGGTCCTGGTGCCCATCAGCTCCTGGGTGACCATGGGCTCCAGGGTAGCTCCTGTGCATCCACCAGCTTCTAAGCATTCATCAGCTCTTGAGTGCTGTTTGGCTCCTGGATATCTCTTAGGTTCTGGCCCCTGGAATTATGGGCCCAAATGGGCACATGGATGCCCAACAGCTCCTGATGCCCCACAACTCCTGGTGCCCAATGGACCTGATGCCCACTGGTACCTGGCTGCCCATGAGTTCCTGGATTCTTTTTGGCCCTCAGGTGCCCATTAGCTCCTGGATGCCCATCAGCACCAGATGCCCATTGGCTCCTGCTTCCCATCGGCTTCAAGTGCCCATCATCTCCTGATGCCCTTTGGCTCTTGGGTACCCATCAGCCCCTGGTGCCCAATGAATCCTGGTGCCCATCATCTTGTGGGTACCAATCCAATGTGGGTACCAAGCCCAATGGCTCCCAGAGCAATTGGCTCCTGGATGCCCATGACCTCCTGGTGCCCATCATCTCCTGTTGCCCATCATCCCCTGGGTGCCAAACCAGTGCCCTCCTGGGTACCCCAAGTTTTCTTGCACCCCCTTCACCTGGATAAACACCACAAGGGCACCTAGGTTATCATATACCAGGCTGACACCCAGCAGAGATGCTGAGGGGTACCATCATCAGTCACCCCNAAACCAGTGCCCTCCTGGGTACCCCAAATTTTCTTGCACCCCCTTCACCTGGATAAACACCACAAGGGCACCTAGGTTATCATATACCAGGCTGGCACCCAGCAGAGATGCTGAGGGGTGACCATCATCAGTCACCCTTCTCCCTGGCTTCCCTCTCCCCCCCAGAAACCCAGTAACTATTGCTGTTTAGATGCTTCTGGAGGATGCTGGTGAGGATCCAGGGATGCTGATGAGTCAGGGGGTAGCATTGCAGGGCCCAGCACTTAGGGAAGACAGCAGAGGAGGAGGAGGAGGAGGAGGAGGAGGAGGAGGGGGAGAGAAGAGCAGGGCTGACCTCAGCATCTGGAAAGCTGCACTCTTGGGCCGTGGCCTGCGTGCCGAAAACTGGAGGCCAAAAAAATCCTTCCATATTTGGTGAAAGCTGCTCCAGGGCTCGGGAAAGGCTCCATGCAAACAGGGGGCCAGGAAGCCCCCCCTGCGCCGTGGACCACGGCAACAAGGGGTCTGCAAGGGGGTGGATGGTAGGGATGTGTGTGTGTAAGGTGGGGTGAGCATCACAGATGGGGCGAGAGTGGGACATGGGGAGGGGGGATCCATGGGATGCTGCCAGCAGCACAGGGAGGATGCTCTGAGATGCACCAGCATGAATCTGAGCCTTGTGTTTGGAGGGGAAGAGGAGAGAGAACCCTTCACACCCCAGCACTGGTGAGGCAAACCCTAATTTGAAGTGAAAATCCCATGGG
The DNA here is from genome assembly GCA_002631895.1 of Agapornis roseicollis. Classification (NCBI taxonomy): domain Eukaryota; kingdom Metazoa; phylum Chordata; class Aves; order Psittaciformes; family Psittacidae; genus Agapornis; species Agapornis roseicollis. The sequence goes on along the minus strand of NDXB01007177.1, from coordinate 41,239 downwards.
AAAAGCTCCACAATGCATTCAGAGGATGATTTTTTTGTTGCTGTGGGAAATGAGGCTCCTACCATCTCCCTGTTTCCCATCCCACCGGCATCGGTCCCAGCACTGCCGGTCACCAGGATGGCACCGGGATTCCCAGCATCCTTCCACCCCACCCTGCAAAATTGCTCCAACTCCTTTCTATTTGTTATTCCCGTTTTTTTTTTCTCACACTTAAAAAGCAGAATTGCAGCCAGGCCGTGTCCTCTGGGATGAATCACGGCAGCCGAGAAGTCAAAGAAGGGAAAACAACTGAATTCTCAGTGCATCCGTTTGGGGCTGAAGCCACCCTCCTCCTCCTCCTCTTTCTCCTCCTCCTCTTCCTCCCTGTCCTGGAGGCGGTTGTGGTGCTGGGTTTCTCCATGAGAGCATCCCTGAACAAATCAAGGCTCCTCTGTGAGCTGGGAGCCTGGGAAAAACCACGACTGAGGGAAAAGCAAACATCTCCAGCCCCAGGACTGCGAATAAACACAGGAGTATTATTAGTAACCGAAGTGGAGCTGAATCAGAGCTGCTGATTTATGCTCTTCATTGCTTTCAAGAAGTTAGGCTTTGGAAAGCAGCTCCGGCTTTTCTTACCCGTGGGAGAGCTGAGTGGCTGGGCTGGGAAGGGATGCAGCCCCGGATGTGATGCTCTACAGCATCACCCTGGCTCGGACATGGGTCCTGGTGCTCCCCTGGGATGTGGAGAGTGGTTTCTGCAGGACATGGGGCCTGGTGGTTCTAGGGATGGAGGTGGCTTGTACCCAAGGGATGGTCATGGTTGGTGTCCAGGGATGATTGTGATCGGTGACCAGGAATGGCAGTGGCCAATACAAGGGATGGGTTTGCTGGTACCCAAGGATGGAGGAGGCTGGTGCCAAGGGATGGTCATGGCTGGTACCAAGGGATGGTCATGATTGGTGCCAAGGGATGGGGTGACTTGTACCCAGGGATAGCAGTGGCTGATACCAGGGATGGAGGTGGCTGGCACTCAAGGATTGAGGTAGCTGGTAAGCAGGAGATACTAATGAATGGTACCCAAGGATGGAGATGGCTGGTACCAAGGGATGGTCATGACTAGTGCCCAGGAATGGAGGTGACTGGTAGTCAGGAATGGCAGTGGCTGATACCAGGGATGGAGGTTCCTTGGGATACGCAGGGATTGAGGTAGCTGGTAACTGGGAGATATTTGTGACTGGTGCCCAAGGATGGAGGTGGCTTGTACACAGGGATGGTGGAGCCTCCTATCACTGGTGGAGATTCCTGGTACCCAGGGGTGGGTTGACAAGGATGGCAGTGACTGAGACCAGAGATGGATGTGGCTGGTGTCCAGGAATTGAGGTGTCTGGTGCCTAGGGATGGAAGTGGATGGTACCAGTGATGGAGGTGATTGGTACCCAGGGATGGGGTGACATATCCTGGAAAAAAGATAATTGGTATCCAAGGATGGGGAGACTTGTACCTAGGGATAGAGTGACATTGGCAGGGATGCGGTAACTGGTACCCAAGGACGATGAGGACTAGTACCAGGGATAGGTGTCTTGTACCAGGAATGGAGTTCACTGTTGCCCAGGGATGGAGGTGGCTGGTACCCAAGGTGCTAGCCAGGGGCTTTCCCAGCTGTGCGAGCAAGTTTTATGTGTTGGGATGATGCTCTTTGCTGTTTGTCTCCTTGGGATGGATGGAAGCAGCTCTGGTTTTGTTTCCAAGTCTTTTATTTCCAGGAGTTTGATAGAAATTAAGCCAAGGGTACTTGAGCATTCACTGTGCACTGTGTGCTCCCTGGGGCAGAGGACTATCCCCATGGGCCAGTGGCTCCTGCTATATCCCAGCTATATCCCAGCTATATCCCAGCTCCCTCTAGTGGGATCTATCCTGGGAAGAAAAGGTGCAGAAATTCCACTTCCTTCCAATTTCTTCCAAACTGGGAATGGGGGACTCGAGGTGCTGAGATTCAGGCTGCTCCTAGCACAACCCTACTATGAGACACTAGAGAATCCTCCCTCCCCTACCTAGTAATGTACACCATTAGGAGCTGACTGGGGGAAAAGCGACTTGCATTTGTTTATTCTTCCCATTTTGGCACAATTTGGAGGGGTGGGAATAGTTCTGCTTGAAACAGGATTAGCTCCTCCTTCAGCAGCTGCGGGAAGGACGAGCTGGGGAGGCCCCAAGTGGCAAATCCCACTCCCAAAATGGCCCAAAACACTCCAGGTTTTCCCTAAAGCAGGAGATTTTTGCCCCAAAACGCGGTCTCAAAGTCAAAATCCCCTATGGCTGAGCCCCGGCACAGCTCATTACACCAATGGCCTCAGAGAGCTGCTGCATGCTGCAGGTCCAGGAAGGGAATCTGGGGTGAAACTGTGTCTCCAGCAGAGAAGGAGATTCCCCCCTTCCCTTGGGAAGTGATTTTAGCATCCCAGACTGGGTGATGACAGCACGTGTGACACCCTCCCGCGCATCCCTGGCTCTAGTGACCCAGTTCCCATTGCATCATTACATGCACTGTTGTGTGCATGGTCTCAGCCTGGGCTCAGAGGCCGAAGTTGCTGTGGTGGCTGGGATTCCTCATGGATGCACATCCCTGCTCTCCTTTTTCCCCCAAATTCAATTTTTCTTTAAAAATTAAGGATTGAGGCCCTTTTTTTCTCCACTGATGCCTCTTTGTTCAGAGGGGATGGAAGCAGGACACAATTCCCAGGTCCTGTTTTTAATCCTTTAAGATACTTTCAAATCCCCAGGGATACTCAAGCTCCTCCTGCATCACTGTGCCTAGGCAGGGAAAATAAGGATGATGGATTTGCATCCAGAGGCTTATTAAGAAATAATACAAGCAAGCTGGGAGAGCTCCCATCCTCCTTCAGGAGGCCAAGCGGGGCGGTATTCCCAATGCCAGATGGAAGAACTGGGGGGGTGTGGGGGGGAACCCTCCTCTGTGAGCCCCCTATCCTGGGTTTGGGGTGCTGCTGAACCCCCAAATCCCCAGCGCTGGCTCCACTCCATCACTGGGTTTACGGGAGCATCCTCGCGATGCCGGCACAAACCTTTGGGATGGGGGTGTGAGCCTTTTGGCTCCATCCCACGGGATCAGGATGCTTTTGCTAGGAGGGTTTGGGTTGTTGGGGGGGGGGG
>NDXB01007177.1:15995-33134 GCA_002631895.1 Agapornis roseicollis | reverse complement strand
CCCAAGGGTCCCAAAGTTGTTGGGGGTTGCGTGGGGGGGGGGGTGTGGACAGAATTCCTGGAGGGACTTGGACCCGTCACCATAATGTTTGGCTCTAAACAGTGGTTTCCGCCTTGCTTGGCTGAAATGACCAATATTGGCTTGGTGGGTGAGGGGGGAAACTGAGGCACGGCTCTGTTCTCCAGCACCAAGCAGGATCTGGCCCAGATCCCTCCTCGTTGCTCCTTGGGGATACTGGGGTGATGGTGAGCTCCATCTGTGGTGAGGTTGGTTGGGCTAAAGCTTCCTCCTATGGCTGCAGAGCAGCTTTGCCCACAAGTGTCCCCAGTGGGAGCAGTGGTGGGGACATGGCTCATCCCACAAAGAGATGGGGGATACAGGGGTTTTGTGGCACCAGCAGGTCAGGGGAACCTGGTCCCAATGTGCTGTGGTGGCCTGGTGGGACATCTCTGCACCCAGGGCTGTTGGGGTATCCAAGCACCCTGGACCTTTGCAGGGTCCTTGTCCTCAGAACTTTAGTGGCATCCCAGCACCCATGGCCTTTGGGGGTGCCTTGGTTAATGGGATCCTGTGAGTGTGCCCAGGTCCATTGGAGCACCTCCACATTCAGAGCATCATTGCATTCAGAATATGTGGGGTGTCCCTGCACCCACAGGTTGGGGTGTCTCTGCACTTTAAATGGTCTCCAGGAGCAGGACTATTGCAGTCCCCATACCCGGTACCTGGGAGCATCTCCTTTCCTAGGGCCAGCAGATGGTTTCTGCACCCAAAACATCTGGGGTGTCTCACACCCAGGGTCTCAGCAGGGTCTGCTCATGCAGAACTCCTGCACCAAGGACACTTGGAGCATCCTTGCACCAAAAACCTTCGGGGTATCTCTGCAACCAGTGTCTCTGGAGCACCTCCACATGCACAACTTTAGGGGTGTCTCTAAACCCAGGCTCTTGGAGCATTTCTACACCCAAAACTTTTGGGGTATCTCACACCCAGGGTCTCCGGAGCATCTCTTTACCCAGTGCTTTTGGGTTGTCTCACACCCAGAGTCTCTGGAGTGTATCCACACATGAAACTATTGGGGTATCTCTGCCCCCAGGCTCTCTGGAGCATCTCTGCATCCAAGGCTTCGGGGGTATCACTGCACCACCGTCATTGCAGCATCTTCCACCCAAACCTTTCAGGTGTCTCTGCACTCAGAGCCTTTGGAGCACCTTGCCCCCAGGCTGAGCTCCAGGAGTGTCCCCCCAAGTGCTGCACACAAGGAAGGTCTCCAGGCCCCACAACCAAGAAGACCCCAACCCATCTCCCACAGCCACCTCCCCATTCCCCCCCCCACACACACACACACCCCATTAATCCCCTTCTTGTTAGCACCACAACCCAGCTCCCGGATAGAGAATTCCTACGGGACCACTCGGAGCAGAGCCGCTGGAGANCCCCCCCCCCCCCCCCCTTCCCCCCCCCCCCCACACACACACCCCATTAATCCCCTTCTTGTTAGCACCACAACCCAGCTCCCGGATAGAGAATTCCTACGGGACCACTCGGAGCAGAGCCGCTGGAGAGACGGAGGGCGCCGGGACCGACCCATGTAGGGCTGTGAGATCCAGGGCGGAAACCAGGCGTCTCTGTGCGCTCCGTGTCATGTACTTCCTAATCCTCCTGGATTCCTCCAGCGGGGTGGAGAGGGAGCGGAGGGGAGCTGGACACCAGCCGGGCTCCTCCGGCTCTCAGCCTCCCCACCGGGCCCCTGTGCCGGCACCGACACCAGCACGGAGCTCCCCTGCATCGCGGCACCCCAAACCTCACCTTCTCTTTCTTCCCACCCGGGGCAGGACATGAGGAAACACGTCATCATGACGCTGCTGGACACGGAGCAGTCCTACGTGGAGTCCTTGCGCACCTTGATGCAGGTACGGCCCTGCATCCGTCATGGGGTGACCGTCCCTTCCTTGTCGTTGTCACCAGCCCCCGGAGCCTAGGTTGGAACCTGGCTGCACCCCAAGGCACCTGTGTGGCACTGGGGTGGATTGGGCACGGGTGGCAGTGGGGATGGTGGGGACAGAGGTGGGAGCAGCACGGCAATAAGGTCAAGAACGGGGTATGGGGGTTCAGCTCTGTCCCCAAACCAAGCCCATAGCGTTCCTGGTGGGTTGTCACCTTGCAGGTGTCATGTCCCCAACCCTTTTGTATGCTTACCCTCCCCCCCCAAAAGCTCTTCCTTGTGTTGCACCCCATCTCCTGGGCTGTTGCTGGTGGTTGTCCCATGATGGGCGACCCCTTACACCCCCATTCCCTTTCCTCCCCTTGTCTGCCCAGTGCCATTACTTGCAGCCGTGGGCCAAAGGGGTTTTCTCTGTCCTTTTCTCACGGAGCTGGTTCCAACCCCCCTGGCCGGAGGGTCCACCCCACGTTTGAGATGTTAATGAAGGTTAATGGTGGTCAACGCCCTGGAGACCGAGTCAGGCTGGTGCGGGTTGTCCAACCACATCGCTGCAGGTGGAAACACCTAAAACTCAGAGCTCTGCTCCCTGTGGAGCAGTGCCTATAGGGCACGGGCATGTCCACAAGGGCACGGGGCACCCATCATCCCAGCACCCAGCCAGGCTCTGCCCATCAATCCCCATAAAGACCCAGGTGTTGCTACAGGAGGGAAAGACCTGCTTCTAGTGCAGATGTTACCTTGGAGGGGTGAGAGGCCCCTGTCTCTGGGGAAGCTGTATGGGGTTTGGAGTCGGGTGATGTCCCTCTGGTCTTGGTGTGGATGAGGCCATCCCATGGTCTGTGTCATCCTCTGAGGCTGGTTGGAGAGGGCAGCAGTGGTGGGACTCACCAGTTCCCCACTAGAAGGGTTGAGCATGGGTGCGAGCCATGGGCTGCTAATGCCTGAGCTCTTGCCCATCCTGACATGGTGCAAGCAGGGGGACCTGCTTTCTGGGATGGAGTTCCAGGGCTCCAGATGCCCCCAGCTCCCCATCTCAGCTGGGACAAGGTGCTTAGATCCAGGACATGGCCTGGGGACACATAGCATGGTGGCTACCAGGACAAGGACCACCTTGGAGCATCATCTTCCAGCCAGTATAGGGGTGCATGGGCAAGCCCTGCCTGCTCTCCCTGTGAACCAAGGTGGGGGCTTGTCTTCTTCCCGCTATGTTCCTTGCTCTCCCAGTCTCATGGCAGGTGGGATGCATGGCACAGCCCAGCTCCCACTGGGTGTGTTGGCCACAGTAGGGCAGGTAATGCGGGTTAGGACCCTCAGGAAGGATTTGGCCCTTCTAACTTGGGTCTCCGCAAGATACCCACCATCAGCTTGAGGAACCTGTTCCTTGGGATGATTCCTCCTTTGCCGGATTGGATGGGGATGTCCGAAGCCACTCAAGGTGGGTCTTGTCCTCACCACTCGGCTCCGTGGTCCTCCCACCATCCCGGAGGCCACCATCACCCCAGACCAGCCAAGCAGAGGCGACAGCAAGGCTTGAGAAGACCTTCCCCACCCTGCACCCATTGCACATCCAGCTCTTCCATTGCTGCTCCTCCCTGCAGCTCTGCCCCACAGCAGGAGGAAAGGGCTTTCATCGCCTTGCAGAGGACCTGCTTTTCCTGCCAGCCCTGAGAATTCCTCATTGGCCGTTGCCCAGAAGAGGCTGCTGGGTGCAATGGTCCAGGGCTTGACCCACCCCCAGTCCTTCCTGGTCTCAAACAGCCTAAATCCCACTGGGAACACACCAGCTTTCAGATCCATGGTCGTGTTGCCGTGGTTCTGTGATTTCCCAGCAAGATCAGGCTCTGTTGCAGATGGAGGTGACCAGGGCTCATGAAAGCAGAGACTTGGAGCCTCTCAAGGCCATGGCTGGGGGACAGAGGACATCCTCATGCAGACCTGTTCCAGACCCCCCACTGCAATGGGGATGCACTGGGTGGGATGGGACTCAGGGAAGATGAGGTGCAAAACCTGCTTGGACCTGGTGCTGTCTGGTCCTTCTGGTGGCTCCTACATCCAGGGGGAACCCCCTGCTGCAGGATGCCACCAATGCCCATATTGAGCATCCCCATTCTTCAACAGGGGCTGAAAAATTCCTACTGGGAGAGGTGGGAAAAGCAACCTATGGAGAAAAGCAACCTATGGGCACCCCAATGCCTTTGCTTCCCCATAGGGTTACATGAAGCCCCTGAAGCAACCGGAGAACTCACTGCTGTGTGACCCATCGCTGGTGGATGAGATCTTTGACCAGATCCCCGAGCTGCTGGAGCACCACGAGCAGTTCCTGGAGCAGATCCATGACTGCGTGCAGAACTGGCACGAGAAGCAGAAAGTGGGCGACCTCCTGGTGCAGTCGGTGGGTCCTCGAGGGGTGGATTTCCCTGGGGGACCCCAGCTCCAGCAGGAGAAGCTTTGGATCGAGAGGCAGGGAAGTGATTACAGCACAGGCCAAACAGGCCTGGGATGGAGAACAGGAGATAATCTCCAGGCCTGCTGTCTGCTTAGCGTAATGTGAAAAACCAAGGGGGGTGGATGGGGGGTGAACCCTCCCCACTCCAGCCCTGAGCCAGTTTAACCCTTGGGGCAGCTTCTTGCAGGCTTATCCAGGATGTCCATGCTGGATCTATCCCCTTTTCCCCTTCCAGTTCTCCAAGGATGTGCTGGTGAACATCTATTCTGCCTACATCGATAACTTCCTCAATGCCAAGGATGCTGTCAGGATTGCCAAGGAAGCCCGGCCGGCATTCATGAAGTTCCTGGAGGTAGGTCCTGATTCTTCTCCCTATGGATGATCCAGAGCCACTTACAAGGCTGCTGGTGGGGCGGGATGGGGCTTAATGGGAACAAACAGACTGGGATACTCCCGCCATGTTCTTCTTGGTTCTGTTGCAAAGAGGCGAAGTTGGGATGAACCGGAGTCACTCCAGGTGGTGTAAAAAGGAGTCACCCTGGCTCCAAAGGGATGCTGTTCCCAATCCTGGGTTGGTGGGGACACAGCAGGGACCCCATGTCCAACCTAACGAGCCCATCCTTGTCCCCCATGGGTGTTTTGCAGCAAAGCATGCGGGAGAACAAGGAGAAGCAGGCTCTGTCTGACCTGATGATCAAGCCGGTGCAGAGGATCCCACGCTATGAGCTGCTGGTGAAGGTGGGTGCGGGCAGGAGGGTGCCTGTGCCATGCCAGGACCTGGGACCTCACCCCCATTAACAGGAGCTCTTAGGGGGTCTCAGGTCTCTTCTGACCTCTTTTCCTATCCCTTGACACAGAGCTGGTGTCCCCAGCCATGCACATGGCTCTGTCCTCCTGGGGATGGTCACCCTGAGGATGTCACCTGCTTGGCCCCACTAACATGGGTGTGAAGTCCCCTTCCCCTCGACCTTTCTGCTAACAAGTTGGACATTGCAGCACCGTTTGGGGACCTGTGCCTCAGTTTCCCTTTGCCAGGGGCATTCTTCCTGGTGATGAGGGGTGCTTCCATAGAGTCATGGAATGCTTTGGTTAAAAGGGACCTTAAAGCTCACCCAGCTGCAACCCCTACCAGGGGCAGAGACCCCTTTCACTGGAGCAGCTTGCTCCAAGCCCCATCCAACCTCACTTTGAACACTTCCAATGAGGAATTTCAGGCACCTATGCAAGGTGATGATGTGTTCTCAGGAGCTGGAGGCCTCTTTAGGGGTGGCAAAGACCAGGCTGATGGTGGCCAAAGCTCAGGACTTTGTTTCTTTCCTGCATGGGGCTGGTTTCCATCCTCATCAGCCAAAGCAGTGTGGTGGGGACTTCTGCTTGCTGGTGTCATGGCATCGCTGATGACTTTGCCTGTGGTGACATCCCGGCTGTGTCCCCACGGTAGGACCTGCTGAAGCACACACCTGAGGACCACCCCGACCACCCTTTCCTCATCGATGCCCAGCGCAACATCAAGCAAGTGGCCGAGAGGATCAACAAGGGCATGAAGAGCGCCGAGGAGGTGGAGAGGAACGCACGGATCGTGCAGGAGATCGAGTCCCACATTGAAGGGATGGAGGACGTACGTACGGGGGTCTTACACAGGGTCAGTCTTACCTTGTCCCCAAAATGCAGCCAATTCCGCTCTTTCTGGGCCACCCCAGGCTGGGCTGCTTGTTTTCTCCTCTGGGTTCTGCTTTGCCCATCGTCACTTGGCCTTGGGGGGTTCATGGGGGTTTGGAAAGCTCTGGGGTGCCAGTTCTGAGCCAAGGGCTGCAGAGAGAGGGATAAAGCCCATGAGGGTCCCCCCCTGGGGCTCCCCACTCATGAGCCTCCTTGTCCCCACAGCTCCAGGCCCCACTCCGCAGGTTCCTGCGCCAGGAGATGGTTGTGGAAGTGGTAAGAACTGGATGGTCCCTTGATGCTATCATGGCCATGGGACCACACACTGGAGGGGAGAGTGGGAGGCTGTGATTGCAAGTCATGGGATGCCTATGTGCCCATGGGAGGCTACAGATGAGTGGGTGAGTGGGTGGGTGGATGGATGGATGGATGGATAGGTGGATGGATGGATGGATGGATGGATGGATGGATGGACAGACGGAAGGATGGACGCATGAGTGGGTGGGTGGGTGGATGGGTGGATGGGCGGATGGATGGATAGATGGATGGATAGATGGATGGATGGATGATGGGTGGATGGGTGAATGGAAGCTGCATCAGGGAAAGTTCAGACTGACATTAGGAAAGGGTTCTCTGTTGAGAGGGTGGCTGGTCACTGGAACAGCCTCCCCAAGTGATCATAGCATGAAGCCTGTAAGAGTTCAAGGAATGTCTGGATGATGCTCTTAGTCATATAGTTCAGTGTTGGGTAGTCCTGCAAGGAACAAGAAGCTGGACTTGATGGTCCTTATGGATCCCTTCCAACTTGAGATACTATGTGATTGTATAAGGACGGATGGAAGGATGGATGGATGGATGGATGGATGGATGGATGGATGGATGGATGGTTGATCAATGACAGATTGATGGGGACAATATAAAATCCCCCAAGTGTGGGGGATAAGAAGATAGGTTTGGGAGCAGGCAGGAGGCTGGAGACAGAGACCATGGAGATCTTGGTGAGCCCATGGCTGGTGTTCCCATGGTGCTGGTGCTTCCCCATGAGTGGGACCCTATGGGTTTGCCCACACAGCCATTGCACCATTGCCTCCATTCATCATCACAAGGACATAGCAGGCCCCATGCAGATGGTGCTGTGGGACCCACCATACCCCGCAGCCTCCTTATACCAAAGCAGCACATAGGGAAAGTGAGGCGGGGACTGCTCCCTGCCTCATTTTGGCATGAATTATGTTGGCCATTAATTATGTTGGCCATTAATTATGTTTGGCATTAATTATGTTGGCCATTAATTATGTTTGGCATTAATTATGTTGGCCATTAATTATGCTGGCCATATTAATCATGTTGGCCATTAACCCCTTGGTGTTTCCCACTGCTCCATAGAAGGCAGTGGGTGGGAAGAAGGACCGCTCCTTCTTCCTCTTCTCGGACCTGCTGGTGTGCACCACATTGAAGCGCAAGTCGGGCTCCCTCCGCCGCAGCTCCATGAGCCTGTGAGTACCACCAGGCTTGGGGACACCCATTGGGATTAACCCACATTGTGAGGGTTGTCCCCACTGGACTGACCTGGCTTTAGGGTGCTGGGGATATGGGTGCAGCTCCACCATCCCTTCCAACCTCACAGGTACACGGCGGCCAGCGTGATCGACACTGCCAGCAAGTACAAACTGCTTTGGAAGCTGCCACTGGAGGATGTGGACATCGTCAAAGGTCTGATGGAGTGTCCCATCCCATCCCATCACCCATTGCTCACCTCTGGCTGGTGGGCAGAAGGGGTTGATGCCATACATGTGTCCCCACACAGGCGCCTCTCAAGCCACCAACCGGGAGAGCATCCAGAAGAGCATCTGCCGCCTGGATGAAGACCTCAGCACATTGGGGCAAGTCAGCAAGTTATCAGAGACCCTCAGCTTCCCCCACCAGGTATGGGGATGGTGGCCCTGGAGCTGTGCCCTGGATGAACATATTCCCACTGGGACCACTTGGGATGTCCTTGGTGGGAAGGAGAGGCTGTGGAAGGGTTGTTGGCCATGAGTGTCCTCAGAGAACCCAGATGCCACCAGCTCCAAAGCCACAGGGAGGATCGGGGCAGCTTCTGAAGGATGCTTGGGGGTGGATGAGGGGCAGCATCAGCCACGTGGCTGGTGGTGGCCCATCCATGAGCTTTGCCCCCATACCTGAGCATTGTCCCCATACCCAGAGCCTGGATGATGTGATCAAGGACCTGATGGCTGCCATCCACCGGGAGCTGGCGGAGAAGCAATCCCTGTCCTTCAGCATGGCCTTCCCCCCCAACAAGGTGGAGCTCAGCACCACCAAACCTGATGGCACCGAGAACTTCATCTTTGAGTTCCCCAACCCCGACGCCCGGCTCGGCTTTGAGCAAGCCTTTGAGGATGCCAAGAAAAAGCTGGGTAAAACCAGGGACCGGGGAGGTGGATGCAGTGGTGGGCTCAGCATCACCTCCTGCTTTGATAGGCCCCTTTCCTCCATCACTTCTTCATCCTCCACTTTGATTTTCCCAGCTTCCAGCAAAAACTGCCTGGACCCGGAGTTCCTCAAGGCCATCCCCATCATGAAGACACGGAGTGGGATGCAGGTATTCAGAGGTTGCATTCAAGCATCCCATTGGAGCTTGTGGTCCTCTCCATCCTGGTGTGCTTGTTGCTGGATGCCGAGAGCTCCCGCATCATTCCCAAATGACCCAGCTCATCCCATCTTTCCCTGCTTTGCAGTTCTCCTGTGCTTCTCCCAGCCACGGCAGCCCGGAAAGCTCCCATGAAGTTTGGGTTTGCAACAGCGATGGCTACGTGGGGCAGGTCTGTTTGCTCAGCATCCGTAAGGAGCCCACGGTGGAAGCCTGCATCGCTGTCTGCTCCGCCCGGATCCTCTGCATCGCCTCGGTGCCTGGCCTCAAGCGGGTCTATAGGTAGGACATTCCCACCGGCACCACGGAGCCAGCGGGAAAGGGCGATGCTGGAGCTGGTTCTTTTCCCCCCTATCCCGCTGTGGTGGCAGGGAGCCCGTGGGCAGCCCCTCCTCGGAGCTGGTGCCGGTGCAGCCGGAGGATGCGGGGCCGCAGCCCTGCCTGCACATCTCCATCTCGGGGTCGTCGCTGGAGCTCTCGGAGCCGGTCGATGGTGGCAACAGGGAGCTGGTGCCCTTTGATAGTGATGACACGGATGATGAGTCCTCACCCAGTCCATCAGGGACACTGCAGAGCCAAGCCAGCCACTCCACCATCTCCTCCAGCTTCGGCAGTGAGTCCTCCCCAGCCCCTCCTTAGCAAAAATCCCCCCCTTTTTGACCCAGCTCCATTGGTTTGGCTTGGATTCCATGGGGAAATCTGCAGGTGGAGGCCTTTGAGGCAAGATCTTGGGAAAAGAGATGCTGGGGGGGTATCAGCCCAACGCCATGGGTGGCTTTGGGTAAAACCTGCTGCGTTTTGGGCCTCAGCAACCCTAAGTCCTCCCCTGGGTTTGACCAAGGGGTCTCTTCCCCATCACTTTAGTGGGTATCAAATGGTCCTGCTCTGACCCATTCCTTCCTCCTCCTCCTCCTTCTCCACAGATGAAGAGATCCCAAGCTGCAAGGAGGCAGCAGTGGAGACAACGAGCTCAGAGGAAGAGCAGGAACCCGGCTTCATGCCCATCACTGGCACCTATGGCCCGAACCGGCACGGCGAGAGCCCCACGGATGGACGAGCCCTGCGCCGCTCCAGCCGCGGCTCCTTCACCCGCGGCAGCCTCGAGGACCTCCTCAGCCTCGACCCTGAAGCCCATCAGAGCTCCATGTGGTTGGGCACTGAGGATGGCTGGTACGTCCCTGGGATGGGGGGGATGCCTGCTTATGGGCCCATATTGAGGTGAGCTCAAGCATTGCTCTTCTCCTGCAGCATCCATGTGTACCAGTCCTCTGATAACATCCGGAACAGGAAGAACAGCATGAAGATGCAACACGCTGCTGCTGTCATGTGCATCTTGTAAGCGTTGGGGAGGGATTTTCAGCCCCACATATCCATAGCAGGGTGGTTTTGGGGTGGCTGAGCAGGGTCTGACAAAGGGATCTGCTCCTCACAGGTACCTGGATAACCAGGTTTTCGTGTCGCTGGCCAACGGGGAGCTCGTTGCGTACCAGAGGGAGGCAGGTGAGCATGGATCTGGGACATCAAAAGGCACTGGTGGGGTTAGGTGAAGCCTCAAAGGGGTGGTTCTTGGGTCGGTGGCTTGGGCAGCTCCTGGAGAGGGATGCTCTGAGTGCTGGTGGCTTCCCTGCCTCTATGGGAAGGGAATGGAAGGGACATTCACCTCGAGGGATGCTGGAGACCCCAAAAGCATCCTCCCCATGGTCCTTGTCTGCTTCTGGCATCCCCTGGGGACATCAGCTCACGTGCCCTCCAATGGGGAACCTGGAGACAGGCGTCTCCAGCCACAACACCCCATCCAGCCGGCTCAGGACGGTGTTTCCTGGGGGTGCTTCAACTTCTCACCCCGCTCCTGCCCCTCACAGGCCGCTTCTGGGACCCCCAAACCTCCAAGTCGGTGTCGCTGGGCTCCCCAGGGAGCCCCATCACCAAGATGGTGGCAGTGGCAGGGAAGCTGTGGTGCGGCTGCCAAAACCGGGTCATGGTCCTCAACACCGCCACGTTGGCACAAGAGGTACGAGGGGCGGGAGGCGGAAGCGGCGGTGATGGGCGCCGGTGGCACCGTCGGCGGCATCGCCGTGGCTCTGTCCCTTGCAGCACACGCTCCAGGTGGGGCAGGACAGCGGGCGCAGCGTCACCTGCATGGTGAGCTCGGGCACGGGCGTGTGGGTCGCGCTGCAGAGCAGTGCCCAGGTCCGGCTCTACCACGGCACCAGCTACGAGCAGTTGGCCGAGGCCGATATCACCCCCCCGGTGCACAAGATGCTCGCGGGTAAGTGCCACCAAGCGGGTACCATCTCCATCACCAGGGGTCCCCATGGCCACCGTCTGCCATGGAGACGGGATGCTCCTCAGCATCCAGGGCTGGGAAATGTGGTATCTCCTGCATCCCGACCCATGGGATAACAGGAAAAGGCCTGGGTGGCTGCAGGATCCCGCATAGGAAGAAGGCAACCCCTGGGTATCAGCGTAATCTCACAGGGTATTAGGGAATGCTATGGATGGCTTTGAAATCCCACACAGGAATAGGGCACCCTTGGACACCTGCATAATCCCATGCAGGAATAGGGCAACCCCTGGGCATCAGCATAATGCCACAGGGTAATAGGGAATCCTCTGGATGGCTTCATAATGCCACAGGGTAATAGGGAATCACCTGGATGGCTTCATAATGCCACAGGTTGATAGGGAATCACCTGGATGGCTTCATAATGCCACAGGGTAATAGGGAATTACCTGGATGGCTTCATAATGCCACAGGTTGATAGGGAATCACCTGGATGTCTTCCTAATGCCATAGGGTAATAGGGAATCACCTGGATGGCTTCATAATGCCACAGGTTGATAGGGAATCCCTTGGATGGCTTCATAATGCCACAGGGTAATAGGGAATTACCTGGATGGCTTCATAATGCCACAGGTTGATAGGGAATCACCTGGATGTCTTCCTAATGCCATAGGGTAATAGGGAATCACCTGGATGGCTTCATAATGCCACAGGTTGATAGGGAATCCCTTGGATGGCTTCATAATGCCACAGGGTAATAGGGAATTACCTGGATGGCTTCATAATGCCACAGGTTGATAGGGAATCACCTGGATGTCTTCCTAATGCCATAGGGTAATAGGGAATCACCTGGATGGCTTCATAATGCCCTAGTATAATAAGGAATACCCAAATGGCATGTGAATAGTCCCACACTGGAACCAAGCAGTCTCTGGGCGTCTGCATATTCCCACATGGACATAGGGCAGCCCCTGAGCCTGTGCCTAACCCCATATGGAGAAACAGATCCCTGGGCATCTTCATAATCCCACAGGATATTAAAGTGTCCTCACAATGCCATCATCAGCCATCCCCATCTGACAGCGCCCTGGGGTGCTTTATACCAGCCAGGGGGCTTGTGATGTCCCTTCCCCGTGTCCCTCGTGCCACAGACACGCCGGGAATGGAGCCCCGGAATGCCGGGCGGGGTGGGATGCTGACGGCCGGGTGCTCCGCAGGCTCGGATGCCATTATCCGGCAGCACAAGGCCGCCTGCCTGCGGATCACGGCTCTCCTGGCCTGCAAGGATCTGCTCTGGATCGGGACCAGCGCCGGCGTGGTGCTGACCCTGTCCGTGTCCGCCAAGGCGGCTCCGGCGCTGGTGGGGCTGTCCCAGGGCCACACCGGCCACGTCCGCTTCCTCACCGCCATCGAGCTGCCCGATGGCTTCGATGTCCTCTTCCCATTGCCAAGGGAGACCGGTAGGTGGGATAATGGTAATCCTGACCCAATCCAAGGCAATGGGATGCTGTCCTGTTGATGGATAACCTTGGAATGTGGCCATCAGAGTGCCTGCTCCATCCTTGTGTTGTTAGAATCCAAGGAGGAAAATGGGAAGGGAGGGAATTGGGTGTTAAAGTGCCCCTCCAGGGTTTTGGGGTGGCTGCAGTGATCCCAGGTTTCCCTGGGAGACCCTAATTCTCATGGGGAAAAGCCACCAGAGTGTCACCAGCAATGAGGGGTGGGATGGGAAGATGGAGGCAATGAAGGGGGAATGAGGTAATTTGGGTGGGAATGGCTAATGTGGATGGGAGGGGATAATTTGGGGATGGGAGGAGATTTTTGGGGACCAAGTTATGGCACCTGGGAAAGTGGTGGTGGCATTTGGAGGATGCTGTGGGAGGATGCTGGGAGGCTGATGTTTGGAAGGTGCAGGGAAGATGGGGGGATGATGCTGGGATGGTGCTGGTGGGATGCTGGTAGGAGGATGCTGGTGGGAGGGTGCTGGGATGTTGTTGGTGGGATGGTAGTGGTGGGATGCTAGTAATGGAATGATGCTGGAAGGCTGATGCTAGTAGGACAATGCTGGTAGGACAGTGCTGGTAAGAGGATGCTGAGATGGTGCTGGTGGGATGATGCTGGAATGATGCTAGGATAGCACTGGTGGGATGCTGGTGGGATGGTGCTGGTGAGGCAATGCTGGTGGGACGGTACTGGTGGGAGAATGCTGGGATCATGCTGGTGGAATGATGCTGCTGGGATGATGCTGGTGGGATACGGGTGGGCTGATGTTTGTAGGATGCTGCTGGGATGGCGCTGGTAGGACGATGCTGGGATGATGCCGGTGGGATGGAGGCAGTGGGATGCTGCTTCTGGGATGCTTCAGGGAAGGCCACGAGGGCCCACCCGACAGCACCTCAGTGTTCTCCACACGGCAGGGGCTGAGAAGCCGAGCGAGGCAGAGAAACGAGACCCTTCCCGTCCCCGTGCCCCTGCCCTGGCTCTCTCCAAGCCCAAGATGCTGGTGATCAGCGGAGGGGACGGATACGAGGATTTCCGCCTGACCAGCAGCAGCGAGACGGTGGGAAGGGACGACAGCACCAACCACCTCCTCCTCTGGAGAGCATGAACAGCCCCCCAGGGCCAGCCCGGCCACCAAGGGGGGGTGCTGGCTCCCCCTGTATGCAGAGGATGGGGATCCCGACCCCCCTCCCCGCCACCCCCAGCCCCAGCGCCTCTCATCTCCAACCCGGCTGCTCTCTGTGTGCTCGGGGTTGGGGGGGATGAGCCCCAGTCCCCCCACTGTCCCCCCCCCCCCCCCACCGGCCACCACACGGGACTGGGGAGGGGAGGGGGAAATGTGGGACACGAACCGATTTGGGGGTGCGGAGAAGATGGGGAGGGGGATGAGTCCACTTGGGAAGGCGCTAGCGAAAGGAGGAAGGCGTTCAGGAGCATCCCTGGGGACCGGCTGGAGGATGCTGTGTACAGCCAGGAACCTGCCTTGCTCTCGGGTTGTGTGTGTGCCTGCTTTGGAAAGGGGGGGTGGGGGGGTGGGAACAGGGGGTCATAGCCCTGTCACACATCCCCTCCCCTCCCCCCTTTTCCCTGGGATCCCCAGCCATGCCATGGGACCATCCCAGGGACAATCTGCCCGTGGTGTCCCCCTCGGCCCGGGCCTCCCGCTGACCCGCTCGCTCCATCGCAGCACCCAGATAGCTCTGTTTGTTTGTTTGTTTGTTTGTTTTAAATATATATATATTATATAGAGAGAAATATCCTCCTTTATTATGGGGGGGGGGGAGGCTGGGGGGTCGGGAGCAGCATCACGGCACCGCTGCTCCCTCTGCTCTGGGGATGCGGGGGTAAAACCTTCCTGGTTCATTGCCCCAAAGTGGAGCTGGACCCCACTGATGGAGCTGGACCGTGCAGGGAGGGGAGGACCGATGGAGGGGGGAATTGAGGGATTGCCCATTCCAATCTCTGTGATTCCCATGGAGCTTCACCACAGCTTTGGAGCGGGATGAAGGCATCGGTGGCGTTCGAAGCATCTTCTGGATGAGGACAAGGATCTTCTTCACATCCCTGTGCAGGACAGCAGGGATGCTCTCCTGCACCCCTAAACCGTGGTGACAGAAGTTGGGACCCTAAAAATGAATCTTTCCTGGACCAAATTCCCCCCCTTTTTGCCCTTTTTTCCTCCCATTTTCCTGCTTTCACCCCAGGGTCCAGGTGAGGCCCAGCCCTCTTGTTCCCATGGGAGAAGTGATAACGGCGGTGGCAGGAATGAATAGGGGAGACCCCATCCCCACGAAGCCCTGAGTGAGTGACAGGGATGCTGCTGTCCCATGCCCATCTCTCCATCCAGGATGGAGCTAACAGTGGGATGATGAGGACATTTTGGGAAGGAGGGAGCAGGATTTCAGTCACCTGGGGGCTTTTTTTTGTCATTAAAGGTCACCTGTGTCAGAATGAAGTCTGGTCCTTTTCCTTGCCGGGTGGGTCATTCCCTTCTGGATAACTCCCAAGGGGGGATCCCTCCTGCATTGGGATGTATCCCAGCCCCTTGCAGTCCCCTGGGAATGACGGAAGGACAAACAGCCAGGATAGGGGTCACTGGCAGCACCCGGCCTGAAGGCAACCGGGGTGTCCCAGCGTGGGAAACCTGTATCCTGTGGAAGGGGATGAGTCCAGGATGGGGTGCGTTATAGAGCACATAGGAAAGCGGGGTGCAGCACCCATGGGTGCTCCCTTACGGTGCCCATGTGGGTCAAAACACCCTTATTTCTTTAAAACCCTCCTGTTCCATACGTACAATCCTTGGTTTTCCCTTTTCCCCCCCAAAACCCCTCCTCCTTTAGGATAAAGCCAAACACCCCCAAATCCCCCCCCTTCCCCATCACCCTTCCCTCCCGCCGCTCCCTCCGCACCCGGCAGGGGGCGCTACCGGAGGCAAGGGCGGAGCTAAGGGCTGGCGTACGGGCGGAGCTTCGCTGCGTGACGTCATGGAAAAGGGGCGGGGCGAGCCGGAGTAGCGCGCCCGCGGGTTCATTCATAAAGAGCCGGCGGGGAGCGCGGCGGCCCCGCGGCGGGGGGCAGGTAAGGGGCGACCCTGGGACCCCCCCCTTGCACTGGGGGGGGAGGGGTGGGAGTGGGCCTCATCCATACGGGGTCACCCCCTTTAATGGGTTAAATACCCCTTTGGGGGGTGGTTTGGGGGTGCTGCAGCTTCGGGCTGTGTAAAGGGGGTGCTTTTGGGGGTGCGTTTGCAATAAGGGGTGTGGGGGGAGCGTTATTCCTTGACCTTATCCTTAAGGAGATACGGGGGGAAGCGTCGCCCGAAGTGGGATGCGGTGATTTGGGGCCCCCCCCCCCACTCCCCGGTGCCGCAGCGCGAATGTGGGTTAGGATGAAGGGTGGAGAAGGGAAGAAGTAGGTTAAGGGAAAACTCCGCATCCGCTGCCTGGAAAACGGGATGGGATCCGTGGCAGGGCTGGAAAATCACGGGGCTCGCAGCCAAGCCCCTGCAGCAGGCGGGATGCTGCGGTGAGGGGCTGCCCCCGAGAGCGGGGCCGGAGGATGCTGCTGCCTGGGCTCAGCGCGATAGCGATGCCCCTGCCATCATTCGCCTTTAAGGCTGCGTTTCTGTGATGGTTTCGTTGTTCCGATGGGGCCCGGGGGGGATGCGATAGCGCTGAGTTTACCGGATAATCCCCCCTTGTCCCACGCTGCCTCCAGGAGCCGTTCCCAAAGTGTTCCCAAAAGGAGCGGCTGCTCCTTTTTTAGCCCGTTTATCTGCGGGAGCCATCGGCTGAAACCCGGCTCCCCCATGGGGAGGGGAAGCCCTCGCTGGAATCCCAGTGGGCAGCTTTGGGTTACAGGCTCTATTAAAGGCAAGCTGGGAATAAAAGGCTTACGTGATCCAGTGGGAATGGGGGAATTCCAGACCCCAGTTGCCTTCCCCGGTGTCTTTGCATTGATGCGAGGGGGGTTTGGAGCTGGTGGAGGTTGGGGTGGTCCCGAAAAGCAGCCACTGGTGGGGGTCATTTTTGGATCCTTCTGGTTCTTGGCAAGTCAACAGAGCTGGGTTTAGTTTTCCTATGGGAGCTTCAGGGCTTCCCTGCTGTGCCCCTCATCCCACCATGCAGGGGATGGGTTTGTGCCTGCATCCCCCATCCCCAACTGTGGTGTCCCTGAGCTGCCCCCAAGAAGCTCCATTGACAACCAGGACCTGGAGCTCTCTGGTCCTGGGACCTCCTGCATCCCCATGGCAGGGTCTTGGTCATCCAAGGGATGTTCTTAATCCTTGGGTATTAAGCTTGGCCTCAGCCCTGGTTTACTTGGGGCCAGCGCTGTTCCTGGTGGGGATTAAATCCATTGTCTTGACCCAGAGAGCCAGAATGGGGCTTGGAGCAAGCTGCTCCAGTGGAAGGGGTCCCTGTCCCTGGTAGGGGTTGGGACTGGAGGAGCTTTAAGGTCCCTTCCAACCCAAACCAGGCTGGGATTGTGTGATATGGGCTCTGCTGGCCCATGGCATCACTTACCCACAGCTCACGGTCCCCTGGGCACAGTGGGACCTGCTCATCCCCTTCCAAAGCCATTGCTGCTCCTTTCCTGGCACAGCAGCATCCAACACATCTCACCCTAAGGTGCTGTTATTAAACGCTCAAATCCCCCCC
>NDXB01007177.1:0-11689 GCA_002631895.1 Agapornis roseicollis | reverse complement strand
CGGGGAGGTCCCCACCCTCCCTGTGGGCAGGTGGGGGGGGCCCCCCCCCCCCCCGATGTGTCCCCCTCTCTGCAGTGGGGGGGGGAGGGGGGAATAAGCTGTGTGCCCCCCCCATGTGATGCCCCCCAACAGGTTCCGGGTGTCCCGCATCCCGGAGATGAGGAGTGATGCAGGGGGGGAACCCCACCATGGACCCCTGCCCACTGGGAGTGGGATGTGGTTGAGGAGCACTGATGGCCCCCCCAAGGTAAGGGGGGGTGATGGGGGGGGGAGCCTCTGAGGGTCCATCATGGGGGGAAATGGGGCTTGAGGAAGCTGGGGGGGGGCAGAGCGTTAACTCTGGAGCCTACTGAGGGCACCTGGTAAGGTCCAGGATGGAGCAGCCCAATGCCCCTGAGCCTATTCCAGCAGCTGGGAGGCTGCTTCTAAAGGGGCTTTGGTGAGTTCCCCCCCTTCATCCCACCCCCTCTACTTAAGGAGTGGGTGCTGATGGGGTGGGTGCTGGTGCAGAGGTGCTGCAGGTGGTTCTGCTTTAATACACCCCATCCCCTTTAATACACCCCTATAGCATGTGAACCGCATTTATGCCCAAACACCCCACAGAGCACATTTACATGCATTTACATGTATAAATGTGCACTCATACGTGCACAAAAGGATGCGTGCAGGTGCATGTGCACTCATATGTGTGCATGCACCTGTACATGCACCTATGGCCATGCACAGAGCAGGGCACGGCTGTGGGGCTGCTGTGTGACACAGGGGCAGCTGCACGGGCACACGTGTCCTCACACATGTACATGCAACCCCCCGCAATGGGGCTGCATGGAAACACGTATGTGTGAGCATGTAATGTACACACACACACACACACATAGGGATGTGCACACATAGGGATGTGCACACATAGGGATGTGCACACATAGGGATGTACACACATAGGGATGTGCACACATAGGGATGTGCACACATCACTGCACAGGCACAGATTGAGCTGTGCATATGGAAACTCACCTCTGCACATCATCTACATACGTGTGTACACATGCATGCACATTCACGTATGTGAATGCTGTGGCACATGCATGCAAACACACACCTGGAGCTCTCCAGGCATGTCTTCAGATGCACGCACACATACATGTGCCCAGATGGGTTTGTTCACACCCTGCTGCACATGCACATGTATATGCATGAACACATGCAAAACTGCATGCACTGATGTACGTGCACACACATGTATGTGATCACACACACACGTACGCAGTCACACACACACACGTACGCAGTCACATATACACGTACACAGTCACACACACACGTACACAGTCACACACACACGTACACAGTCACACACGTACACAGTCACACACACATGTACACAGTCACACACGTACACAGTCACACACACATGTACACAGTCACACACACACGTACACAGTCACACACATGTACACAGTCACACACGTACACAGTCACATACACATGTATGCAGTCACACACATGTATGTGGTCACGCACACATGTACACAGCCATACACACATGTACACAGTCACACACACATGTGCACAGTCACACACATGTGCACAGTCACACACATGTATGTGGTCACACACACACACGTACGCAGTCACACACACATGTATGCAGTCACACACATGTGCACAATCACACACATGTACACAGTCACACAATGTGCACAGTCACACACACATGTGCACAGTCACACACATGTGCACAGTCACACACATGTACACAGTCACACACACATGTGCACAGTCACACACATGTATGCAGTCACACACATGTACGCAGTCACACACATGTACACAGTCACACACACATGTGCACAGTCACACACACATGTACACAGTCACACACACATGTGCACAGTCACACAGATGTGCACAGTCACACACATGTACAGTCACACACACATGTGCACAGTCACACACACGTACACAGTCACACACACATGTGCACAGTCACACACATGTACACAGTCACACACACATGTGCACAGTCACACACGTACACAGTCACACACACACGTGCACAGTCACACACATGTACACAGTCACACACACACGTGCACAGTCACACATATGCAAAGCAACCCTTGCACATGGAGCTTTGTAAGTGTGCACACCCAGACGGGCACCATTCACACACCACTGCACATGCACACGTATGCATGGACAACCATGTCCATGCGCACATGCACCCCCCTGCACACACACACACGTTCAGTCACACATGCAGACACGCTCTGTAAGCCCACCCTGGACACTGTCCCCTCCAGCTCCTGTCACCCCAGGTTTCCCCAGCCATTTGGGGTCACCTTGACCCTGCTGAGCCCGTGGCCAAGTCCTGCAGGGCCTCAGCATCCTTATGGGGGGGCACTGGTGATGTGGGGGCAACCTGGGTGTCTGCCTTTAGCAGGAGGAGGGGTCCCCTCCAACAGGGATGCCCCTGGGTACTGACAGCTTCCACTGATGTTGGTCTGGAGAGTGGTGCAAAGGACCTCATCCAGCCTCATTCATGGTCCATCCCTTGTCCTTCACAGCCAGCACCAGGCCTGGGGGCTGCCTCGGGGGGACGGTGACACCCACAGAGAACCCCATGGAGGGGACAGAGGATGCTGGGCACCGTGTGAAAGCCAGTCCTGTGTGGAGCCATGAAGTGCTGGAGGCAGCAGCTTGGCTTCTGCTCCTGGCGCCAAGGTGTCCATCAGGAGCATGGCAAATCCATCCTCTGGCCCAGCTGGTGAGAAGGATTCCCTGTGCCCAAGGACTGGTGGGTAGCCATGGCATGGATGGAGAGCATCTCCTGGAGCTGCAACACAGGTGGTGGTGGCCATATCGTGGTCCCCTGATGGAGAGCATCTCCTGGAGCTGCAACACTGGTGGTGGTGACCATATCGTGGTCCCCTGATGGAGAGCATCTCCTGGAGCTGCAACACTGGTGGTACTGGTCACATCGTAGTGGGCTGAGGGAGAGCATCTCTGGGAGCCATGATGCCAGTGGCGGTGACCATACTGTGGTCCCCTTATGGACAGCATCTCCTGGAGCTGCAGCACTGGTGGTGGTGGCCATATCATGGTGGGCTGATATGGAGAGCATCTCTGGGAGCCATGATGCTGGTAATGGTGGCCACATTGTGGTGGCAGAGCACAGCTCCATTGGAGAGCCTATGCTGTGTAGGATGCCATGCAGCTGGGATGCCATTTCATGGTCACCTTCTTGGTCTGTTGAACTGAAGCCTCTCCAGGAACATCATGAGCTCTTGATTTCTCTCCATCCTGAGGTACTCAACACTGCAGTCTAATGACAGTCTGTGGATCACGGAACAACTCCCACCTTACCAACAACCCACCCAGGGCATGGGTTGACCTGGCCAAAGCTGGTCTCCTGCATGCACATCTCTATCCAATCAGCCCAGGAGATCCACTCTGCTCACCATGAAGCTCACACACTCCTCCTATAGGATCACATTGACTTGGCCATGTTGGGCTCAGCGGAGCAACCCACCCAAGGTTGACCTGGTGACCACCGAGCTCCACATCCAACCTAGAAACGGGTTTATGGCTGCTCCCATTCACTTCTCCCCCCCCCCATCACCACCAAAAAACCAACCACAAACCCCCTCTTGGGCTCTTTTATTTATTTTTTCTCTCTTTTTTTTTTTGGAAACATGTTCATAGGTCTCCAATGTTCTACATTTTACAGGGAATATCGGACAGTTACAAACTCTGGGGAGGGGGGGGGGATCACGACCTGATCNCCCCACTGTCCCTCTCTCAGATGGCAGAGGGCGCGGGGGGGGGGGGGGGGGGGGGCTCTCCAGGGCATCACTTCAAGGCCATGTTCCCTCCACACCTTTGAGACCTGGAAGACACGGTTACTCCTGGGTTTCATCTTTAGTTCTCTTACTTTTTGGTATTTATGTATTTATTTTTTTGCTTAAGAGGTCAATTACTATTTAAAAATGAGCTGGGTTGGGGGAAAAACGGGATTAAAAACCTTATTCCATAGAAAGAAGGGTAAAACCCAACGTGGGTTTGCTCAGTGCTATGGGGACGGGAGGGTTTGGGTGCTATCCTGCACCCCGCTGGCTCAGTTCTGCTTCCTTCCCATGCTTCCTGACCTCTCTGATCCCAAACCTCCTTCACCCTGGGCAACCCCAGCTCCATCCCTTGTAGGGAGCTGCAGCGATGCTGCAGGTGGCTGTATTGCATCAATAGGCTTTTCCCTACAAACAGCACAACTGAGCGTTTCCAGCTGGGAATTGCTGCTCTTGAAGCATGGATTTTGCTATTCCTGCTTTGCCAGCATCCCTGTATCAAGTTATTTTGCCTGATTACAGGTAAATCCCTAAGTGCCATGGTGCAACATGCTGGGAAAACACCTTTTCCAAGCTCTCTTCCCTCTCAGGCTCCCAACAGGCTTTGTTTTCCTTTTTTCCCTATGGGAATGCTAATGCATGGCAGAGAAACCATCTGGAGCTCGATCCTGCTGGCAGCCCAGTGGTCTCAGGACAAAGTGAAAGGAAGATGGGCAGAGAGTCACTGTGTTGTGGGGGTGATGGATGGAGGGCCTGAAAATACTGACAACTCATAAAAACTAACCCAAAAGCCCTGGATTTATGGATATCCAGCAGCTCTTATTGCTATTGTCGGCTGGTTGGGTTTTCCTATGGAAAATTATCCTTCAAATGTGGGTTTCCTCAAAATATCCTCAAATGTGTATCCCTCTAAGAAAGCCAAACCCCATTTCACACCCTCCGGACAGGGACCACATCATCCCATATCCCTGCATCCACTGGGATGGAAGAGGGAAGGGAGAGGATGGCAAAGAGAGAGGGTTTCGGGAAGGACCCCACTCAGTGGGATGCTGGTGGATGGGGAGAAAACAGATACCCTAGGACATCCATCCTTCAAACCAAGCCCTTCAATAACACCTCATGGTAGGTACATCCTGGAACTGCAAAAGCTGACCTGGGTTATTGTTATTCATTAAATACAAGAGCAAATGGTCACTTGGAGGGGTGATGGATACAGGAGCTCACTCAGCTTGAGGGTCACCATCACTATCCATTTGCCTTTTTCTCTCCCCACATCTTGGGTTTTCAAGCAGAGATAATGGCAGGGATGGGTTCATGGATGTTCCTTCCTCTTTAGCTGCAATCTCAATCTCTGAGATACCTCAGAGGTTCCCAAGGATGGTTTAGCCCCTCCTGCTCTTCCTTGCTAATGCTCAGTGTGAGCCTCCACCATAGGAAACCCTTTTGCTTAATTAACATCAGCAAAGCTTTGCTTGAGTGAAGGATCTGAGGAGCTGGTGGCCACCATCAGTGTTCCCCACAAGGGAGTCCCCCACTGGGCTGCAACCTCCCCAGGACCTTCACTTAAGCCATGACTCGGCCAAGGAAAGGGCTTGGATCATGGGCTTTCCTCATCATTCCATCTACCCAAACCCCCATGGGGAAGGGGACAGGGCTGCAGATCACCACAGACATAAGCTGAGGGGCATCAAGCCCCACATCCCCATGCAGCAGCAGGGAGCATCTCACCACCCATGAAGACACCTTGGGAAGGAGTCACCCAAGCCTGGAGCCATGTGGTGGCCCTGGAGCCATGCAGTGTCCAAGCTTAAACCCACCACCAGTTTCCAAACGTGCTCACTAGAGCCTCTCACCTGACAGGCAGTGAAGGCTTCACCTCTTCACACCTTGGTTGAGTTAATGGACATTTCTGCCTGGGCATAACAGGATGAGGAGCATCAGATCTGCTGCTGGTCCAAGGGAAGGAGCTAAAACTAAACCATCCCTGTCAGACGTCAGTAGTGGTAACACTGGGTGATCCTCCTGGGGCTTTCTACCTCACCTTTAGTGTTCTCTTTCACCAGCAAGCCTGGCATCTCCATCCTGGCCATGGACCCAAGTATTGGCAGTCATTCCTAAAGCAGCTAAGGGTGAAGGGTGCCTAGGTCTGCTGGGAAGGACCTCCTCTGTAGAACCTAGGCTGTGAGAACACTGAACCCTGCAAGCCATAGTGCCATTACTCTGGCTGGAGCTGACTCTACCCTATGTGTTTCCATGCTGACAGACAGCTCCTAACACATACCATGAAGTCAACATGAGAGGAAAGAAGGGTACTGAGAGGTCTTCAAGTCCTGTGATCTACTGGGTGGTTTTCCACCCAGGTTTAACTGCTACAAACAGTGGAAGGATGATGTAGTAACATTGGTTCCAAATGCCCTGGTGCTCTCTATGTGCTAACCCTTGGCTTGGCCAAGGTGAACCCTTAGGTTCTGGGGGGGTTTCCTTCTCTTTTCCATTTATACAAACCCAAAGTGCAACCCTAAGTACCACACAGAAGAAATCCACCTTCCAACCCCACAGCACTGGTGTTCAATCTTCCCCTACTCTGCTCCCTTGAGGTTGGGAAGGTCAACCAGAGCTTTGCTAGATCTCCTTTAAAACCCCCGTGACCAACTAAATGACTCCTATACAGAAGTGCTGGTTCCAACACCCAACCTCACAAACCACCTGGGACCAACCAGCAGTAGGAGAAGTCCTCTTGGGTCCCTAAGCTTGTTTCTCCTCGTTTGAAGCATGCTCATAGGAAGGAGCTCCATAACTCCTCCCAATGGCAACAGAAGCCAAGCTGGAGACACAACCAACAGCAAGGTCTCACCCTGGTACCAACAACTGGTCACGTTGCTCTTCTGAAAGACCCTCCAGTCTGATCTCTACACCACCACGTCCCAGTCAAGGTGACCCCCCAGTGATGGTCTCCACTGCCCTCACCCTCCATGTGGAGATAAGGTATATCCAAACCAGAGCAACCAACAGACATCTGGGCACTGACTCAACACCATGCATGGGGCAGAAATCCATGACAGGCAATGCCAGGAGGGATTCCCACCCACATCTCCTAACCTGACTGCTTTAAAGGCTCTGGATTTGGTCCATTGTGACAACCTTGTAGCCCAAGAGATGCAAGCTGCAAACACACTGCTGGTGCACGGAACTCCTTTGGCACACTTGAGGGAAAACTCAAAACCCAACAGTGGTTTTGTCTTAGGAAAACACAAAACACAAGAAAAACCTTGTTTCTACTCAGGGTTTAGTGATAAGGACTTAAACTGGCCTCAAGTACTGTCTGCAAACCCTCCATCTACTGCCCTCCATACAACTTATTGCTCCCCTTGGATACCCCAAGGTGGGATGCCACCGGCCACACCTGGCCTCACATCTTCATGCCCTTGGGAAAGCCAAAACCCCCTGAAATTACCCCAGTGCCCACAGCCTCCACGTGCCCATTGTATCTCAGCCTGGTCCATGTCCATGTCAACCGTGGATCACCTTCCATGCTCTCGCCTTTCCTCTGGTGCCTTCCCATGAGGAAGGTGACGTGTTTATTGCTATTGCTTCCTCTTCCCCTCCATTCCTCCCTACAGGCCAAGCAGAGCAGCTGCTCTTATCCCCCTCTCCTGCCTTTCTCTATGGTGCCAGGATTTGTGCTCAGATGAACATCTCTCCTGGAAGTCTCAGCTGTAACCCAGAGAATGAGGGGGGCACCTGGACTGCCATGGAGGAATCACAGTTTGGTTTCAGCCCTGCCAAAGACACAGGTGAAAGGTGCAGCCACCCGTCTTCCCCCTTGCCCTACCTCAAAGACTCTTCTCCATCAATCAGCTCTCCTTTCCCACACTATGAGACTCTAGAGAAGCCCTTCAAACCAAGCCTTGGACATAGAGAAGCTCTTCAAACCAAGCCTTGGACATAGAGAAGCTCTTCAAACCAAGCCTTGGACATAGAGAAGCTCTTCAGATCAACCCTTGGACCTGGAGAACCTCTTCAGACCAATCCTTGAACATCTCCTTGCTTCCTTCAACAGCCACTCAGCCCATCTCTGCCTGCAAACAGTAGCCACACAAGGAAGGAGCTGCCTTCTCCCTCATGCAGCCCCAGGACGTGGCCTATGGGGAGCATCCCATTTACCCAAGAGGTGCAAGATGCTACCAGGGCACGTGTGTCTCTGCTGCTCTCTTCCCATCACACAAGATCCATTAGCCCAGTCGGAAAAAGCAGCCCAAAGACCTGATGGTGACCATTCCTCATATATCCTAAGACAAGTGTGTTACATCGCTAATGATACTTATATTCTCTTAACTGCTACAAAAGAAGGGATGAGTTCAGAACGTCACTGCAGATAATGCATTTATAATCTATCACAACAGCTATCTGGAAGACACCAAGTTGTTTTTTTCTTGTAATATGTTATGGAAGATTAAATAATTTATATTCTTCAACTAAAAATACCCAAACCAAAATGGGAAGAAGAAGCCTGCCTACCAGCGCTGTGCTTTTCATGTAGTACCCTGAACATCAACCACTCTTACTAGCCAAAGGAAATCTAGGCTCTTGTCAACAACAACGACAACAGAAAGATCATGAAAAGAACCCAAAACGAACAAGAAGTGGGGGGATCTTTGCACCACTCAGCTGGGCAATGCTGGGAAAACAAAAAAAACGTGGAATATTCTGAGCTTTCCAATGATAGGACTCCAAAGAGAACTTGACTATTGCTCAGTGTCAGTACGTGTGTTACACAATGGATGTGGGGTGGGGAGGAGGAAAGGGGAGAGGAGAAAACAATAAAATAAAAGGGAGGCAGAAGATTAGAAAAAGCAGCTTTTACAAAACCACTAAAGAATGCATAAAGTGACCCTTGCACTTTTGTTGGTTCTCTTTTGTTCTTGCAAACAGACGAGGTGCTGCGGGACAGTGGCCACAGCACCGATGTAAGACTTGTGTAGTTGCATACAATGTTTGACTCTGGATCTGGAAGAGAGCAGAGGTACAGAAACCAAGGAGTTAGGAGCAAGTGGTGCAGGGTAGGAAGGTTCTGAAGAGCAGACTGGACAGGCTGGATAACTGGGCTGTGACCAATGGGATGAGGCTCAACAAGGAAAAGTGCCGGGTTCTGCAATTGGGCCACAACAGCCCCATAAAAGGCTCCGGGCTTGGGAATTGTGGCTGGAAACTGATCATGAGTAAAGAGCTGAGGGTGCTGGTGGATGGAGCTGAACATGAGCAGCTTGTGCCCAGGCAGCCAGGAAGCCCCCAGCATCCTGGNTTTGTTTGTTTGTTTGTTTTAAATATATATATATTATATAGAGAGAAATATCCTCCTTTATTATGGGGGGGGGGGAGGCTGGGGGGTCGGGAGCAGCATCACGGCACCGCTGCTCCCTCTGCTCTGGGGATGCGGGGGTAAAACCTTCCTGGTTCATTGCCCCAAAGTGGAGCTGGACCCCACTGATGGAGCTGGACCGTGCAGGGAGGGGAGGACCGATGGAGGGGGGAATTGAGGGATTGCCCATTTCAATCTCTGTGATTCCCATGGAGCTTCACCACAGCTTTGGAGCGGGATGAAGGCATCGGTGGCGTTCGAAGCATCTTCTGGATGAGGACAAGGATCTTCTTCACATCCCTGTGCAGGACAGCAGGGATGCTCTCCTGCACCCCTAAACCGTGGTGACAGAAGTTGGGACCCTAAAAATGAATCTTTCCTGGACCAAATTCCCCCCCTTTTTGCCCTTTTTTCCTCCCATTTTCCTGCTTTCACCCCAGGGTCCAGGTGAGGCCCAGCCCTCTTGTTCCCATGGGAGAAGTGATAACGGCGGTGGCAGGAATGAATAGGGGAGACCCCATCCCCACGAAGCCCTGAGTGAGTGACAGGGATGCTGCTGTCCCATGCCCATCTCTCCATCCAGGATGGAGCTAACAGTGGGATGATGAGGACATTTTGGGAAGGAGGGAGCAGGATTTCAGTCACCTGGGGGCTTCTTTTTGTCATTAAAGGTCACCTGTGTCAGAATGAAGTCTGGTCCTTTTCCTTGCCGGGTGGGTCATTCCCTTCTGGATAACTCCCAAGGGGGGATCCCTCCTGCATTGGGATGTATCCCAGCCCCTTGCAGTCCCCTGGGAATGACGGAAGGACAAACAGCCAGGATAGGGGTCACTGGCAGCACCCGGCCTGAAGGCAACCGGGGTGTCCCAGCGTGGGAAACCTGTATCCTGTGGAAGGGGATGAGTCCAGGATGGGGTGCGTTATAGAGCACATAGGAAAGCGGGGTGCAGCACCCATGGGTGCTCCCTTACGGTGCCCATGTGGGTCAAAACACCCTTATTTCTTTAAAACCCTCCTGTTCCATACGTACAATCCTTGGTTTTCCCTTTTCCCCCCCAAAACCCCTCCTCCTTTAGGATAAAGCCAAACACCCCCAAATCCCCCCCCTTCCCCATCACCCTTCCCTCCCGCCGCTCCCTCCGCACCCGGCAGGGGGCGCTACCGGAGGCAAGGGCGGAGCTAAGGGCTGGCGTACGGGCGGAGCTTCGCTGCGTGACGTCATGGAAAAGGGGCGGGGCGAGCCGGAGTAGCGCGCCCGCGGGTTCATTCATAAAGAGCCGGCGGGGAGCGCGGCGGCCCCGCGGCGGGGGGCAGGTAAGGGGCGACCCTGGGACCCCCCCCTTGCACTGGGGGGTGGGGTGGGAGTGGGCCTCATCCATACGGGGTCACCCCCTTTAATGGGTTAAATACCCCTTTGGGGGGTGGTTTGGGGGTGCTGCAGCTTCGGGCTGTGTAAAGGGGGTGCTTTTGGGGGTGCGTTTGCAATAAGGGGTGTGGGGGGAGCGTTATTCCTTGACCTTATCCTTAAGGAGATACGGGGGGAAGCGTCGCCCGAAGTGGGATGCGGTGATTTGGAGCCCCCCCCCCCACTCCCCGGTGCCGCAGCGCGAATGTGGGTTAGGATGAAGGGTGGAGAAGGGAAGAAGTAGGTTAAGGGAAAACTCCGCATCCGCTGCCTGGAAAACGGGATGGGATCCGTGGCAGGGCTGGAAAATCACGGGGCTCGCAGCCAAGCCCCTGCAGCAGGCGGGATGCTGCGGTGAGGGGCTGCCCCCGAGAGCGGGGCCGGAGGATGCTGCTGCCTGGGCTCAGCGCGATAGCGATGCCCCTGCCATCATTCGCCTTTAAGGCTGCGTTTCTGTGATGGTTTCGTTGTTCCGATGGGGCCCGGGGGGGATGCGATAGCGCTGAGTTTACCGGATAATCCCCCCTTGTCCCACGCTGCCTCCAGGAGCCGTTCCCAAAGTGTTCCCAAAAGGAGCGGCTGCTCCTTTTTTAGCCCGTTTATCTGCGGGAGCCATCGGCTGAAACCCGGCTCCCCCATGGGGAGGGGAAGCCCTCGCTGGAATCCCAGTGGGCAGCTTTGGGTTACAGGCTCTATTAAAGGCAAGCTGGGAATAAAAGGCTTACGTGATCCAGTGGGAATGGGGGAATTCCAGACCCCAGTTGCCTTCCCCGGTGTCTTTGCATTGATGCGAGGGGGGTTTGGAGCTGGTGGAGGTTGGGGTGGTCCCGAAAAGCAGCCACTGGTGGGGGTCATTTTTGGATCCTTCTGGTTCTTGGCAAGTCAACAGAGCTGGGTTTAGTTTTCCTATGGGAGCTTCAGGGCTTCCCTGCTGTGCCCCTCATCCCACCATGCAGGGGATGGGTTTGTGCCTGCATCCCCCATCCCCAACTGTGGTGTCCCTGAGCTGCCCCCCAAAAGCTCCATTGACAACCAGGACCTGGAGCTCTCTGGTCCTGGGACCTCCTGCATCCCCATGGC